>CM034387.1:16692500-16962500 GCA_019925095.2 Dendrolimus kikuchii | reverse complement strand
TCAAAAATGGCATCAATTTTGTCCGTAACAGGGCGACCAGAGCGACGTGCATCTTTGATATCAAAATTTCCGGATTGAAAACGCTTAAACCAAATTTGCGTTACTCTCACAGATACTGCATTAGGTCCATAATCATCACAAATTTTTTTCGCGGCTTGTGTTGCATTTTTACCTTTTTTGTAGTAAAATTTTAAAATGTATCGAATTTCTTCATTAGATTCACTCATTTTAACAATAAGAAAAACAAATTAAAATCACACATTTTCCTAATTTGAATTTGGAATTGTCTTCTTTAAAATTAAAAGTTTTTAATGATACCAAAACCAGCCAGATACAAATGGTATAGCCAGAGATCTTATTACAAGTTCATACATACTATATGCGAAAAGACTTTTTCCCCAACCTATTAATTAAAACGGTTATTTAAGGTGGAGATATTCGCTTTTGAATCTTTTAGGTGTTACTACTAAAAAAACTGATCGTTTACAATAATTTCATAGGTGCCATTTCACCTGTTATACATTACTTGATTTTTAATTGCTTTTCAAATACTTTAAGCCATTTGAGTGCTGCAGTAAAACTTTTCTAAAGTTATTGCGGAATACAAAGTTTTTCAAAACATTTAAACTCTTAAATCAGAATATTTCTAGTAGGCGATTTCTACTTACCTAGTATTCTATGAAAACTATACATTTTAGGTTGAAAAAACTATTCATTTATAAGGATTATCTAAATATATATCATGGTCAGTTAATCGTAATCCGCTGCTGGAGGGGGCTTATCCAAAGCGCCACATCTCCCTGTTCTTTGCTTTCCTCATCCAGCCAGTCGCCCGTCGGGGATCTTGCACAGGTCGTCGGACCACCAGGCTAGGTTTAACATTACTTCTGCAGAGCCATTCATGAATCCAGATATGTTCAGCCTATTGACACTTTAGCTTGCAAATTTTACGAGCAGCGTTAGTTATAATAATTTTTTTACGGATATCCTCATTTCGAATGTTATCAAATCAAATCAGCCGTGAAGAGGGAAATTAAGTAGAAATTATCAATTACACTTTCATGTTTATACAATATGACATTACGTATGATTATAGAGTTCGTCCTTTCGATATTGTGCAATATTTGCAAGTAGTTGTAAAACACGACATGAGGATAGTGGCTAAGGGTATAACTGAGTATTGGTTGTTGGTAAGTTGAGGGCTTTCGACGTTGGTATTCGATCAGATTCGATGAAAGGTATTTAAGAATAAGTAAAGACATTTTATAACTCTTCGCTTTTTAAAAATTGGGTGTTATAAACGGTGTTTATTAAAATATTTAAGGTTTCTCGTTTTGTTTAATTACCTCGACAATCTAAGATGTTTCAATTACCTTTAACTTTATCTATTGTACTACACTCTATCAAACTAAATGATCTGATTTCCAATGTATGTTTGTCAATAAGGTTTGTTATTTCACACGGTTGACCTGATAATCGAGAATCCAAAGGATTGTAATGCTGAAAGTAACAAAAGTAAGAACATAAATAGCCCAACATAGATCCAACTGCGATATCTTCCCAGTGATGGTGGTGGTCACAATATCTGCTTGTGGCTACCACACCAGCAATAAATAAGGGTATGAAGCAGATGATCACAATTAGACTTCTTCCTCTGTTCCATGACATGATGCCCAATTTTCCACTTAGCCAAAGACTTATAAACCCTAAAGAGCAAAAGGAGAAGCTGCTGTGTCCACTGGGGAAAGATTTTCTACCTTCAATAATATCCTTTAATTTGCCGGTACATTGTAGATCTTCCGTCACGATTCCGTCGGGAAAACAGCGATAGTAAAAATCTGGCCTATATCTACCAACCATTAGCTTCATAGTTTCCGTAATAGTAGCGTTTATAGATAGAGCTAACGTCCAGGCCAGTAACGCTTGTATACAGTCTAAATAACTTTTCGTCATACACATTGATGTAGAAATCAGTAACAATGGTGATAAGACTACAAAGAACACTATCATCCAAGAAGGAATGTAAGAATCTCGCCGAGGACGCTTGTAGTATCTCAGTAGTTCCGTTTCTGTAATATACTGCAAGTGCGGCTGGCAATTTATTTGCATAAGACATACAACCGCCAGAAGAACCACTCTCACTAATATTTCTGGTAGTAAATAACTACTTATACGTTGAATTCCTCTCCACATAACTTGTACAGACAGCTAGCACCATCAGTCGTAAGGCGGCACGATTGGTATTGTAAATATTACTATGGATTCTGTTACTCCTATGAACTTATATTAATGTACTCTTCTATGCTATGAACTCATTGTTATGTCATGTTTAAATGCGATAGATGATACATTGACAAAATATTTATGAAATGTTTCCATATATTGAAAAAGTTTTTTTTAAAGAAGGAGTTTTTATTTATCAATTCATAAAGTAACATAAGGTATTGGTAAAACATATTCTAGTCTCAGAACAATTAAATATTTTTGGCTAGAACACATCCCAACGCTTGATTCCGGGTTGCCCAATTTGCGAGGAATGGAATGTATACCCGCACCGCGTGTCCAATATGGATTAATTGGTTGCACATATCGAATATCTCATGTGCAAGTTACCACACGCTGTTTTCCTTTACTGTACGCCGCTATTAATAATTACAATTATTGTAATATTATGCATATTAATTCAGAAAAATTGCTTAAACGGTGTATATTCCTTAGGTTGGATATGAACCTGTCCATTGAAATGAGGCCCAAAACTATAACAACATGTCCTGATGAATAAGAAATCAAATTATAGTATTTTATGGTATATACCTTTAAAAAATATGAATTAAAGTCTTAACCTTTTTATAAGCTTTCTTTCGGATCACAAAAAGGTTGTTGCTTCAGTACTTCCTACTCTCCATTGAATACATTTAAAATTAGTACTTGAACTCGTATTATTCATTTCCTATTATTACGTGGGAAAGCTTAAAGAAATTACCTACCTACCTTTGAGCTATTTAAAATAATAGAATGATGGCCGAGGTCAGTTAAAGCGTCTGCGTGGGCGCAGGCTCAGGGCAACATTGCATAACAACTGCGTTGAATACTTCCTCTCTAAAAATAAAAGTGAGCGTACTCACGTAATAGCTGACATGTATATATATAGTATATAGATATAATCGTTATAAACACAATGAGAAATCGCCTTTGATGATTCGCTGGGATGGTGCATCCAGTGCCAGTTCCAACCGGTAGTAAGAGTGAGAATCGTTTAAAGTAAGTCACGTTGCATCGGCTTAAACGCCGGGTTGAACACTTTTATTATGGCTTGTATTTAATTGTATTAGAATAGTTCAATGACAATGAACTATACTATTCGTGCGTTACTATTACTTTAGTGTGATTAATCAGTGCCAAATGTCGATTAATAACACAATAGAAGCAATAAACCGTGGTAGCTTAATCGTTAGCACACTCTCGTCCTAAACTCAAAGCGTGCGAGTTCGAATTATGACCAGAATTGCACTACTTACAGTTTTGTGACCTAATGTGCATATTCTTACAATTACCATGTGCTAACGGTAGAGGAAAATATCGTTTTTATTATTATTATATTGAAACAAAGATAATAATAACAATATAATAATAATAATCAGCAGACAAACACACCAATTGTATAACCCCAAGTTAAGCAAATTACGTTTGTGTTATGAATGATATACAACGGACCACTCTGGGGCCGATCCCAGACACCCAGACCATAGTAAATAACTGAAAGTTCGTTTTTCCGAAATTTATCATGACAGGAATCGAACCCGGAGCCTCTGTGTTCCAGCGAGTTCCGCCGGCTAAGACTTAGCTCGCTCAACCACAGAGGCCGTCGAATATCATCAATAAATGAAGTGAAAAGATAATTCACTTCATTTATTTTCGAATTTGAGTAGAGGTTTTGTTTATAACAAGCTGCTTTGTGTTTTACATATTTTATGTATCAGTCCGCTGGTTCATTTCGTTTCTACTATCCAATTTTAGTTCTTAAATAAATGTTGTGAAACAGGAATCTTTATTATCTCAAGCCAAGATTAGCAATTAATAGTTACGAAATTATGAAATCTCAATTAACAATTGTGTATAATTAAATTTAGCACTAGTTATGTCCGCCATTTCGTTCGCGTGGGACCTGGTCATTTATATTCACATTTTTTAAACCTTGCAAGATATCGAAATGAAAGAGACACGTATGTAATAAGACAAAGTTCCCGTTTTAATGCCTAACATTTTCTTTGAAATTTTTGAAGCCGCTTCGGAGCTGATTCGAGACGAATTTTCAGACAGATGAAATTCTTATGAATTTGTCAAGTGCTTGTCGACCCACGCACATAAAGGTGATGAAGGTACGGTGTATGTTCATCGCCTTTTGTTGTTATTTAGCTACAAAACCCTAATGGTTCGTCTACATTCAGCTGCTAACGATACTTCTCGTGCTAACGAAAGTAATTCTTAAAATACTTATGTGGCACCTTCACAAGCAGTGATTATTTACATGATGTTGTCAAAATAATTGAAGTTTTAATTAGGTATTTCAGTGCTTTGACTTGTTGTTTTAAGTTTAATCCGTGGCTACGCCGAGTATGCCATTTCCCGCAGCCTTGGCTATAGGCGAATGCCATTCCATTCCATTCTTATTCCTTTGAACACGGGTAGTTTTAGTGCGTATACCGCCAGTGGTAATTTAGCTCCACTACGATAGAACCAAATCGCGAGTCCCACATACCATTACCGTGATCCCCAGACGGTATGTTGTCTGCAAACAGATTTCTTTTCGTATATAAAAATATTTTATCCGTGCTGGGACGGCGAAAGAACACTAATTCCTGTAGTCGGACAACTAGGTGAAACAACCCACAGCTAGGTGATGGCTATTACCCCTACTCTAGAGTGTTCGGCCGGCATCAGTGGCCAGGTTCGAATCCTCCCTCTGTGAGGCCGGTAGCACATTGGTAGCACCTATGGTATTGTAAGTGTCCATAGGCGACGGTAATCACTTTCGCCGTCGGTCTGTCTGTTGTATACAAGCAATAAAAAGTTATATCATACAAATAAGAACAATCACCGTCGTAGAAGATAGTTCAAAAATTAATTCATAGTAATAGAACATTGTATTTGTTAAATCTTCAAATACTTTGCTGCATGGAAACAGTATGTAAACACAGAATTGCGCTCGTGCTGCTCGTTCTTTGACTTCTGCACAGTATATCGATAACGAAGGGAACGTCGGACAGCAGCAGCAATAGTGGTAGGACGAGTGTTGTATTTCCATAATCGTGCTGCTGATTTTTATCGCGAAAATGAGCATAATGTAAACGAAGGGTTAATTAGTCTTTATGATTTTGGATGCAAATATTTCGTCTAAATTTTTTTACCCTTAGTTACTTGTATGGTGGTCACGTTTAATTTTTAGTTTATTCACGATTTCATTACGCCATTGTGTAGTGGCATAGAATACACCTTCCTGTCAAATTTCATCTTAGTACTTTTGGATGAATGGACAATGACATGACCAAAGAGGACATTGAATATGACATGACGATTTTTCGAGGCTTCCGTTTTCGGTTAAGGAACCCAAACAAATTAAAAAGAATTTTATTTCAAGATATTGTTGAAACTTTTGGAGTTCTTTTTTTATTGCATGAGTTTAGCAGACAGGCAGACGGCCCACCTGATGGAAAATGGTTACCGTCACCTATGGACATTTGTAACACTAATGTGCTTTAGAAAGGGAAACTGGAACCTGGCCACTAATGCTGGAACACGACTGAAGGTTGTTATGCCAGCATACTTTCAACCAGGTGTGGTAGCCATACAGCCGGGCAAATATTCTACCACCGAACTTTGGGTGTTTTGTCGCCTCTTACGACAGGCCGCCCGGCCGCCCGGCCGCAGGAGATTGTATTCTTTCTCCGTTCCTGTACGGAAAAACGTCTTCTTATACTCCATTCTCAGTGGTGTGGAAAATTGCCGTAGGCGATAAGACCGCCGGTTGTAGTACTAATATATTGTTATTCTTGTTTCTATGTGCTTATTTTTGTATAATAAAAGTATATTCTATTCTATTATCTGCGACACATTTTAGGTGGCTAGAATGTAATTGTAAAATGTGTAATTATAGTTATAACAATAATTAAGGCGATTATAGTCTTGATCACGGGGATTAAAATAACCAGTATTACAATATTTACATAATATCAAGTGTCGAAACATGTGGAAGCTTATACCGTTGCATCTAGTAGTTTTAGATACATGTCAGTTTCACTTTGCGATTCTGTAAAAGTGGTCGTTTGCGTTGCGAAGATATTCAAAGTACGATTCCATTACGAATGTATCAAAAATTCGTATTCTATTAAATCCACAATATTTTCTCGATATCGTACCAGCAGAATAATAGTAGAAAAAAATTGTAGTATCATCAGCAGAAATTACGTTAGCATAAATGATTATTGAAAAGCTACCAAAAATTTTAAACATTTATATCGTAAGTTTTTTCTTGTAAAGATTAAAGTCACGGGCACTCCATTGGAATTAAAAGAATACCGAAATCAGGCAAACCTACAATTGAGACGATAGTGTCCGGCGATTTAAGTAGTAGGTAATACCAGAATTGCACCCTGGCATGCCGTACACACCGTTTACAATACGAATTTATGATCAGGGACCATTGTTTAGTTGTGATTGCGTGCGCAGCCGGATAATTGGTGATACCCTGACAAACTCAGTCTGTAAATGCATCTTTGTATTATGTTCACGCGCACCCGACCGCAGTGGCTTCGCAACAAATCGTCGTGACCGCATGACCGCCTTTTGCTGGCCGTAAAAATATCCGATTAAATAAGTTACTGTAATAATTGTACTCGCGTCTTCGTCATAAGACGTAACTTATCAATATGAGTCTTAACCTATAATTCGATTATGTAATTTTTAACGATTTACGTGACTGCTTAATTTGATATGACTCTTTGCATATTTTGTTTTTGTTTACAGAAATATATATCAAATTAAATTCCTTCTACGAATTTTTATACGCATTTATTAAGTAATAAGTTAATTGATTATGCAACATACTGTAGCTAGTTACTAGTCATCTTTAATTTCCAAATTTTCTGTAATAAATTTAACATTCCTTTTACTTTGCTGTTAATAATTGTGTGAGTGTTTACATTATCAATACCAATAAATAAAGCGTACGTGTTTGATTTCAAAAAAAAAACAAAATTGAAGTCATAACTTTCTAATGTTCCTTTGTTTGTTTGTTCCTTCTTCACGACTTGTAACTTTTTTGTATTTGCAATACCAGAGATATGAGAAACGTGCTGCCGGCTTCGAATTTTCATGATTCCAGTTTTTAAAAACCCCATCTCATAGCGCTATGAAAAAACCTCATAATGATGTTGAGGATTCTGAGGATATGAATACATTTTTATAAAATCAATACCTATATTTAAATATTAAGGGGTTTGTCTGTGCTTTATATTTCGAATAGTCTTTATTAATATAATAGTAAAAATTAAGGGGATCTTTGAAAGTTGCACCCGTGACTTGAGAAGCAGAAGACTAAGGTGATATGGGCATGGAATGAGGATGGATGAAAGTCACGTGACAAAAAGAATTAAACTATAAGATTGACGGGTACAATTCTGTGAAGGTTGTCATGATGATTTGTGGTGTGATAAGACGTAGTCAGAATAGAGGGATACCTATGGAAGGAAAATACATATTGTGCTGATCCCTAATAATTAGGAGCAGGTGAAAGAGAAGAGAGAGAGTTAATGTAGGTAAAGTAGGGTAACGAGGTACCCAAATATATATTATGTATTCAGTATGTACAATTCGTTGCTTTAAATTATTATTGAATGAAAACATCGCGCAAAAGCTCACGTGTCTAATGTATTGCACTCTTGAACTGAATGGCTATGTCCAAATATTTATACATATTTCGTAATGAGTATTAAGAACTCGCTTCCGGCTTGTCTGCATTTAAGCACACGTTGATGACTTCTAGATATAAATGTATTTGTGTTGCGTTACGGTTTCTTTAACTTTAGGAAATGTTTTAACTTTCAGTTTCCCGTCAAATGTTAAATTCTATAATAGCGTCCAGAAAATAAAGGTACTTGTCAAACTGTATATGGGTAAAGAACGAGTTTTAATTCTTATTTCTCTGCTACATCTGGAATAATGTTAGCGTTAATGACTGTATCATGCAGATGTAGCTAACAGTTTATTGCGATATTTATGATGCCATATTTTTATTCATCAAGTTTAAACATTGACAGATAACGTATGATTTCTTTAAAGCTTTAAAGCAGTTGCATTTGGCCACGAAAGTGATTTCTTCCTAACATAACACATGATTTCAATTACAGTTTATATAAGACGAAATTGAGATATTTATTACTACAATACGCTTTAATACATAAAACTGCTCCTGGAGTAAAGTTTCAGATCTTTTTTTTCGTACTTTAAAGCGAGGGATATTGTGACCCATTTTTTCTAATAAAGATTTCTTAAAATATTATTCTTCTTCTGAAATTTGATGCTTCGGTATTTGTCAGCAGTTAGCAGTCTTTATGCTATATTATCTCAGAGAAAGTGCAAATGTCTTCTACTCCTATGCGTGCGGTCAAGCGTTGCGGAAGTCAACAAGTTATCTATAGTTAAAGGAATTGTCGATGAAGGAAAACACCGGGATGTACCCTACACATCGAGGTTACTGATGTGTTAAACCCACCAAGCCACCTTGAACAAGCGTAGCGGGTACACTGTCTATTCTATCCAAGGAATTGAGAAGCCCGAGCAATTGTAATAAGTTGCAAAAGCGTTGGGGCAATTATGGACTGTTATTATTGCTTATTTTATTATAACCCCGCAAAGTTAGTAAAAAGTTAGAAATACTGGTGTCGCAAGTATTGGTGTCGTAAGTAGTGGAGGTTCCAGGATCTTTAGGTTCCAAGACGGAGGTTAAGGACGCACCTGGGACTTTACGCTACAATGATAATTGAATACAGTAAAAAAGTTGATTCTATTTAAACTAATCTTTTGACTGTATTGAATTATGATTGTATGTATGTATTATTAATTGATTATTTTTTTTAAGAGTACGGGCCCATTTTTTATTGTTTATCATTATTAATAATTACCGAAAGTTGAGGTAAAAGTAAAAAAATAATCACGTTTATCGGTGATTATTAATAATAATTTAACCTTGGTACCTGTAAAATTTACAAAAATAACGTACGCTAAACGTCTTTCTGTTCCATCGAGCCTCAGAGGTGTGGGCGAGGGTGAGAGAGTGGTGCGGGAGGTGTGGGACTTTTAGCTTATTTAGTATATTAATGTAGTACCTATAAACACTGTGGTAGGTATTATCAATAAGTACCTATTGAAAAAAGCAATAGAATAAACTTTTTGAACTTTTAATGTTTATTTTACGGAGTCAATGAGTGTATAATTGGGTGGGATATAGTTATATGACACCTTTATTTATTACGAATAGATCCGAATCTTTTCAATATAGGTTAGAAGTTTCGTTCGTGGTTATTTTTTATAGCGCCCTAAAATTCACTTTTTATCTCAAATAATAAATAAAATTGCTATATAAGTATACCCCAACCGTATAATTTTTATTTTGTCTGTTCTTGTTCGATTTTTTTTTTATGCAGGAGATCAGCAGACAGACGGCCCACTTGATGGAAAGCGATTACCATCGCCTATGGACATTTGCACCACCAAAGTTGCTACAAATGCGCTGCTGCTCTCTTAAGGGAGACTGGAACCTGGTCACTAATGCCGGAACACAACTCAAGGTTGTTATGGCGACATACTTTAGACCAGGGGTGGTAGCCATCCAGTCGGGCAAATGCCCTACCACCTGGCTGTGGGTTGTTATGGCGACATACTTTAGACTAGGGGTGGTAGCCATCCTGTCGGGCAAATGCCCTACCACCTGGCTGTGGGTTGTTAAGTCGCCTCTTGCGACAGGCCGCCCGGCCGCAGGAACTTGTATTCTTTCTCCGTTCCTGCACGGATAAAATTAATTGCAATAATAAATTGTTTTAAGAAAAACCAAAGAATAAACAATTTTGTATGTAGGTAAGTTTCTTTTATTTATGTATTTGCAAGTAATGTGGTATTATACATAAATTCCTACTAGACAAATAACTTCGAGTCTCATTTTCGTTTATTACTTTTACCGACGAGATTAGGTAGTGAATTATTAATAACAACTTCTAAAAGTGATGAATTTAAATTTAAATTCACATTTACCAAATTATGAGATATTTATTAATAATAATGGATAGTTTTCCATTATTCACACTTATCGTAACATATATAATATAAATACAAGATTTTATTTCGACTAGCTTGTACTGTACGGTACCTTGTAGGCATGTCTGATGGCACACATTCATAAGATTGTGCATAACAAAGTGACATGTAAACAAACACACTTAATTAAATATGTACTTACAAACCCAATTACATAATATTGCTCACATTTCTGGTCCTTGCGAAATTAAATTATAAGTAACCACTAAAATAGTTTAATGCTATAATTACTATTGCTGATCCCATTTATGCTTTTTTACATAATCCAAAGTGCATTGTTAACGCATACATTATTGTTTCATTCAACGAGGCAACGCGGCAAGTATTTGGGACCGTTCACTGTTGACAGCGATCTGGGGCTAGCTATTAATTTTATTCCTATACACCTACATAGTTTATTTCATTTTTTGGATTTAGTTTACTTCACCCTATTTTGTAGGGTAATTAATATGACATTACATATTATAATATAATACTCGCTGTTACCCGCGACTTCGTACGCGTAGAATTTAATTTAATGTAACTTGCTTTCCGGGGCGGCGACGGCGACAGCGTGCACATGGGCTTTTAAATTTTTTTTCTAAAATAAAAGTAAACTAAGTTACTCCTTATAACATCAGCTATCTGCAAGTAAAAAACGCGTCAAAATCAGTCCAGACTTTTCATAGGTTAGTCCGAATAAACAGACAGACAAACAGACAGAAATATTAAAAATTGATTTTTGATATAAGTACTGTATATACTTTCATTTATAAAAAAGCTGTTATTGACATTACAAACAGACACTTCAATTTTATTTATTTGTATATATACGTATTTTTATTTATACGTATGTACATTGTCCATGTAAGTTATTTAAGTCGATAAGAATGGAAATACAGTGGAGACTCGATTATCGATTAACCGGATTGATTCTTGTCATAAGGAATCCGTATTATTGTAAATCCGGATATTTGAATAAATTAATAAAAGCGATTTTACATACATACTGTCACGCCTGTTTTCCAGTGTTGTAGAGGTAAGCAAAGACGATAGATCTCCACCTGTTACAATCCAGACAAACAATTCTCTTCATCAACTTTCATTAACCTTTTCATACATGCACGCTTATTTAAAATGATTTTTATATCACCTTTCTTCCAAATATCTTAGACTTGGTCATGGTGAGTACGTCGCAGTCGACCTGCACCGATTCTGCCACTCACATTGCTGCCATATACTTCTTTTCTGATTCTGCTTTCATTCATTCTCTCTACATGTCTAAACCACCTTAACATTAGTTTTAAAAGCGATTTGTGTTCATATTATTAACTCCAGAAAGATAACATACCTCGTTCGCGTATGTGTTTGTTCGAAATGACATAAAACATGTGAACCAAATTAGAGAAACATTATCAAAATCATTCTTGCTGTTTAAAAAAACTATTGAAAAATCCCATTTTAAAGGACTACTCTTTGCTTGATTATATTAGTATTATTTTAATTTTGAAGTTTTTACCCATCCTAACATAAATTTGCACTTTACTATTTATATTGTAAAGCTACTTAATAAATAAAAGGCAGAATAAAAAAAAAACCCGCAACTAAAAGTTTGCTTCAAAATCGTTTTATAGGTTTTAATAAGCCCGTAGCCTCAATGAACAATTTGCATTGCTCCGACTTTCGTTTCAAGACGACCCTCACATATTATAAGTAATAAACAAAAGATCACTCAAAAGTAAAATCATCAATTATACAATAATAAATGGGCAACACATGCTGTAATAGAGTTAAATGTGTATTAATTGTTACTAGTTATTTCTCTGTAAGTGAATTGTAAATACTTTTGAGGAATCAATGTCTTATTAGAATCTAAATCCCACTAAATGCTATTTTTTGGGATGCCTTAACCAAGTGATGAAAACTTTAGAAGTTAGTACGGAAACCTGGTCTGGCAAGCAATTGCTCCTTTTTCAGTTATTACCAGCTCATTAAAGGCTGCTTGCTGGGCTTATATCTCCCAATTTTTTAGACGAACGGACGATATTACTGCTGCGCTTTTTTAGAGCAGATTGATATGTGTCCAACCTCGGTTATCTGAATGTGCATCACGTTTTCCTTCAATGGCAGCAAATAGTTGTAACAACATGCACAATTGGTCAGACAAATTTGCTTAAACGGTGCTTATTTCCTAGGTAGGAATCGAACCCCCATCATTTGAATGCGACACAATGTGCGTTAACTACTCAACTAAGATTGTAATTAAGATCTAAAAGATCTACCTAGCCTTAAGATTACGATGGACTCGTGTTTATACAACTGAATATAAATCCATACTTTTGTGTTTTCTTGCAAATAATATAATACGTTTACGTTACGATTCATTAATTTTATTATTGATACATCAAATTTTTAAAAGGTTGTTTGCGACACGCTTTATGATCCAAAACTAGACAATAACAATTATGGAAATATAATAATAATGGTCTCAACTAATGTTATGCTTACTGCTTACATAATCAATTATGCGTAGATGAAGATCTGATTTCTTGTTGTATCCAAATATGCTGTATTTATGAAACTAGATTTTTTTTATTAGTACCGGGCACAGCTGACACTCTAACACCTGATAGAAAGTGGTTTAACTGTTAGAAGTCCATGCAATTATATAAAGTGCCAGAAACTTTGTTTGAATATTTGTAAACACAAAGAAGAAGGAAATCCTTCTTCATGACTTTGGGAATGGATCGCTTAACGTGAGTTGTTTGTAGTTGTCTCCCATCGCCTTCCGCGTTAATTATAGCGAAGTTATGAGTGACTAATGGCCGGTTCCTATTTTTTATTATACATTCACTTGCTTTTCCATCGGTTAAATTTTGACTTTGCTTTTATGGAGCTTATGTCAATTTTTTACTGATAGTAAGGCAAATGAACGGTTGGTAAGATATGGGAACGGGCTATGAATTATGTTAGTGGCAAGTGTAGTAAGATTACAAATCAAATACAAATTGGTTTTTTTAACGAAACCAGAGTTTTCTGACAACCTGAGGACTATACAGAATATCAATTGTGTTAGCATTTAGATAAATCTTAATACATCTATAAATAAATAAATCATTTAATGTAAGAAGATGTAAGTATACATAATAATATATTTCTCATATAAATGAAATTATGAAATAAATAAGTTAGTATGTGGTACCATAACACTAATATATTATCGGTTACTAATAGAAAATTTAATATTAATAGCCATAGCCATAGATATAATTGAATTTGAAGGTTTAAAGGAAATTCCCAAAGATCCTTATATATTTTACGTACACATTTATTATAATTTCAAAAATCCTACACAAGGATAGGAAGGAAGGAGGTAAACACTGTTTACAAAACAAATTAACTCTAATAAGTAGTAAACAAGCTAATTACATCCTGAACAAACCAATGTGCCTTACTAGTAGTATGTAACAAATGACTAAACATATACCTATTACCTAAATAAGTTAAATCTTTCCGTCATTTCAAGGAGCTAATTGAAACTAAGTATTATAGAGGACTACAATTAATTTTGTTTCATCGAGTAGTATTGTGTTAACTAATTTCAATTTTAAAATTATTCTAATCAGTACATAGAATAAAACTGTAGAGGTTGAATTTCTGTACAATGAAAAAAATGCTAAAAACCGAGTCAGCGGGATGTAAGAAGTGAAATAGAACTAATTTAGATTTTTTTCAAATTTTTGTTTCTCTGTTTGTCTATCTGTTTGTAGGGGCTAATCTCCGAAACAATTGACCTATTTAAATAAAATTTTATATGGTGGTAGCTTATATCTCTGGTCAACATATAGGATACTTTTGATCCCAAAAAAGTAAAGAGTTCCCTTGGGATAGTTAAAAAAACTTTAAAACTTAAACAACTTATTATACAATTTATACGCCTAATTAAGTATTGATATTGCCGGTATAATCATACAATAAAACAATAAAGCAATTTATACATTAAAAAACAGTTAGGCTATATATCATCACGCTAAAACCAATAGGAGCGGAGCACGAATGATAAAAAGTTTTAAAATCGGGAGGGTTTTTTTAACTTACTTCTTTTTAACTATTCCATGCGGACGAAGTCGCGGGCAGAAGCTAGTTTCAAATATATCATAGTATTATCGAAATTCACAGTATAATTACTAACTACATAATTGATATACAAAGTGATCGAATAACATAAGTGTGTTTTTAATAAAAAAAGAAATATTTGCTACATAAATGGCTCTGTTCACCACAATAAGCCCGCGGTCTTGTAAACAGCTTGCTCTTTATAGAACTACCCTACTTATAGGCAAAAAATATCATGATTGTTTATATTTTACAAAAAAAACACGACTTGGCGATAAAAAGAAATTTACCCAAAATAAACACAATTTTAATATGGACACGAGTTATATATAGGTAATTGACATACACAAGAGGAGGATGGCGGCAGTCTATAAAATGTTATAAAAGGGTAGGATTTAAGGCAGTCGCATTAAATTTTACAGCAGTAAAATTTGTATGTTTCTATGTTAATGGTAAATAATATTATCTATCTATAATAATATCTAAAATGATTTTAACCGACTAATACCGAGTTCATAACCACCTAATTAATTAAAAAATACTAGAAAACAAGAAACAAATATGTTCCTACAAAATATTAGAGTTACCTACATTATATATTAAAAAAAACTGTATCTACACGAAACTGCAAGTTAATTAGATAATTAATTTGCAAATTTTTTTATTAAATTTTATAATATGCCTTCAAATTATACATTTAAATTGCAATTGTCAGCAAATCTTTACGACAATTTTTATGATAAACATTTATATTTGTGTTTTATTGTATGAATTAAAAGTATAACTTTCATCTTGTTTAATAGACCATGATTTGCTCAGTTTCTAGATTAACGATCGTCACTAATAATTATTATTTAATTGTGTCGTTGCAACATTTTGTGCAATTAAGTATTACGTATATTTTGTAATTTTTATAGAATTTTGCATAATAATAAAAGAGCGGGTGTTAAAATAACTTTTTATTATATTTTAATATATCGGGCGAAAATAATTAATTAATAATTAATATTATTGTTATGTGACTCGTTACGTTGATCACGTCATAATTTTACTATATTCAAAGGTAAACTCTATTGCCATAGATGTATGGTTATACACACACACACACACACACACGTACACATACATACATATATATGTGTATATATAATAATTATGTGTATGTGTGTGTATATATATACATAATTAAAAAATTTGATATATATACCTTATTTTTTTACATGATAAATTGTTGGATAAAATTGTAGTTAATTTTTGTATTTAGATGATTAATTTAAATTTTTTCTACTGTAATATACAGGTAAGTCTCGTGGCTTAAGTTGTGTAAGACATACATTACAATAATGATCATTGCAAAAATGAACTTCTAAGGAAAAACAGTGTTTGCGTTTGTATATATACTAACATTTTAACTGTTCTAATTCATATTACGAGTACATACAATTCCATATTACACATAAAAGTTATGGTTGGACAATATAAATAATTTTAATACTTACTGACACTTAACATCCGAGCCATTATGTTATCATCGATAATACTAATAAATAGCCAAAATGTAATATTAAATAACAAATATTTCGCGCTTAAAATCTTTATATGTGGTTTTAAAACGGAATATCTAGGAAAATATTTTAAAAATTATGACTCTTTTCCGCAACAGTCCGCTTGTTAGGTTTTGAGGAGAGGTCATGGTAAAATACGTCATCTTTATTAACACATTTGAACTTGTACTAACTAATACGTATTTTGTTCTGTGCTGAAAAAATAAAAAACCGGTCCAGAGATTTAGGAGGAGATTTGTGATATAACAAGTACAGAATAATAGTTACAAACAAATGTTTTATCCACCATATTTTAAAAGCTACAATCAAGTGAAATCAAAAAAGGGTGTTTTTTGTAAGTTACGAAGCGACAATTGAAATGAGCGTATGACTTGAATTAGGCATACTACCGATGAGATAATGAACGTAATGGTTTTTTGCCATTACAAGTATACTTGAACAAATTTGTTTAGTTGCTAAAAACGTATTTAATATTAATATAAGCATTTAAGCATACGGAGTAGGGGTTGTGCACATTCACTATCATATATAAAAGGCTCTGCCGCTAACAGTGTCATAAGAGTGTATACATTCGTTTTACCAGCACCAAGGTAGTGGTGTAGAGGAGTCGGCGCGACCTCACAGCACGTTCTATTATCCCACGCATCATGGCTTCCCGTTTAGCCGTGAGTACATCATAACACATTTAGCGAGAAAGCGAACTGTTTCCAGATTATCTAGATTTTATATGGACTTGTATAAATAACATTGGATCTAATGTGTTATTAGTGCATTCAGCTTTTGTGATTTTGTGAATTAGTTCCCGAAAAGTGATATTTGTGTTTACTAATTTTATAATTAATTAACTGTATTGTGATACAATTTAACACATTATCTTCACCACATATTTAGTGTAATCTAATGTAAATATGGATTTGTTTGTTCCTTCTTCACGGCCTAAGTAAGGAATGAATCGTCTATCTTTAAATTTAGTATACATGAACTTTTTTGATAACAGGGATGAAGTTTTATGACGAAAAATGTCATAGACGTCTTGGCAAATAGAATCGAAATAGACGCGAGTGGAAAAGCCTTATAACATATATGTTTTCCAATAATATTGGTGATTAAAATATTATGAATATTATCAGTACATGTTGAACTATTTAATTAGATAAAACAGAAAAAGAGTGCAGAAACAGGGTTTTAAAAATACGTAACAAACATAAATAATGTGGGTACTTTTATGTAACCGTAATTATAACATACAGTTGTGACTAATAAGATAGCAAGAGATTTATGTATTATAACTAACTGGTAAAGACCACTTTCTTCTTTACCAGGATATAAGATTATACTATATAAAAATATAAGTCTAAAATTGTTTGTTATTATTATTTCAGCTAAGCTCCTTTCTACTGGCTAGCTTTGGCATCTGCTTCGCGACTTTTGGACATGAACAGTTAGTATTATTTGTATTTACACAGGTTTCATAGAATACAAACATTAAAAGAAAGTGAAAAATGGATTCAAATTAGCCATTTTAAGATTCTTGCACACCGAGAGTGAAACCGCAAAAAATGTTGTAGATAGAGCAATTTGACTTGTATTTCCATGTTTTTCACACGCCTCTTTATTGCGGTAAATGGTGAAAATCAACCTATTGTATTGTAATGATAAAGTATACCCCTTTGCACTTTGTTTTCACCTGAACTATGTCTGGTCTATTCGCTTTGCGATTTATTGTTTAGAAATTATAATAAGTATCAAATTGTATGTTACTAGTAGTGTTATTAGAAAGCGAACTAATGTGTAATAACGTGTGAATAACGAGCACCTTTATACGTGCATATCGTCTTATGAATCTCATTTGTTGTTGCAGTGTACATATCCGCGTCCATGTGCCAGAGCAACATCATTCATCTAAAGAAGTAATAATTCACGAACATCACGAACACGGGGACGGCGGCGGCGGCGGCGGCGGCGGGGGCTACGGAGGAGGCCACGGGGGCGGCCACGGGGGAGGTCACGGTGGTGGCTTAGCCGAACATTTACATGGAGGTTTATCGGAACACCTGAAAAGCCACGGTAGTTTTAGTGGGGGTGGCGGTTACGGCGGAGGCCATGGCGGTGGCTATGGAGGAGGACATGGGGGTGGATTTGGCGGCGGCGGTCACGATTTCGGCGGTGGACATGGGGGGATTGAACTAGGTGGAGGCCATGGTGGACATGACTTGGGTGGAGGCCATGGAGGACATGACTTGGGCGGAGGCCATGGAGGACATGACTTGGGCGGAGGCCATGGTGGACATGACTTGGGCGGAGGCTATGGAGGACATGACTTGGGCGGAAGCCATGGAGGACATGACTTGAGCGGAGGCCACGGAGGACATGACTTGGGCGGAGGCCATGGAGGTTTAGACTTAGGCGGAGGCCATGGCGGACATGATATCGGTGGTGGACTTGGAGGCGGATATGATCTAGGAGGCGGCAATGGATTTGGAGGTGGACATGGAGGGCATGATCTCAGTGGCGGACACGGAGGTGGATATAACCTAGGAGGCGGCCATGGAGGTGGATTTGGTGGTGATTTTGGAGGTGGACATGGCGATGATCATGGAATTGGAGGGGGTTATGGAGGAGGTCACGGTGGCGGATTTGCCGATATAAACTTAAATGGTGGACACGGCGGCGGACATGATATTGGCGGTGGATTTAGTGGAGGACATAGCTTTGGCGGTGGACATGATATTGGCGGTGGACATGATATTGGCGGTGGTATTGGTGGAGGACACGGCTTTGGCGGTGGCCACGGAATTTCAACGGGAGGACATGATAGCTACAGTATAGGCGGACACGATAGTCATGGATCTGGTAGCTTAGGCGGTCTAGGAGATCACGGAGGAAGCATCGGAGGTCATGATAGCTACTCTATTGGAGGCCATAGTGACGGCGGTCATGGTGGTTTCTCAGTTTCCAGTGGTTTTGGCTCCTTTGGAGGTGGCCATGGAGGACACGGTGGAGATAGCTACAGTCTTGGTGGCGGTGGAGGTTTGGGTGGAGGACATGGACTAGACAGTTACAGTGTGCCTTTAAGTACTCATGGAGCGTCCGGAGGTGGTGGAGGCCATGGAGGCTTCGATATTGGTGGTGGACTCGGCAGCCACGGAAGTTTTGGCGCTGGCGATAGCTATACGAACGCTATAGGTGCCGGTCACGGGGGCGGTCCCTACCACAAGAGAAAGTGAGCGTCGCCGTAAAGTAAGGGTTCAACTAAGTCATAGTATTCACAAATCCATAGATAACTTGTATAAGTATCCGGTTTATGAACATACAAGTTACGAAATTGTTATTATTGTAAATAGGCCGTAGATTAAGTTATTGTTGATTTTGCTAAGTAAACTTATTTAATTTTTATTACGTGTTTTATTTTTATATTATATACTAACTAAGTAATTAGTTTTCTTACGAACTACATTTTGGATAGACGATTCTGAAGGGAATATAGGAAACCCTGTTTTGTTTGTAGGTCACGGTCTTAAAGTATATTTTGATAAAATTCGAGAAAGGCTACGCGTCTTTGAACACAAAGCTAAATATATAATTATATAATTAGACCATAAATAAAAATATGCAAATTGTTTTTATCCCAAAATATAATTATATTAAAGTAAGCTTCTAACAACATATTGTACTTAAAAGTAATGTAAGATAACTAAGCGAACAATAATGCATTTCATTTAAAATTTTACTGGTCTCCTTTAAAACTGTGAGGTTGACTCTTGCCCTTTTATATGATATAATAACACCCCATAAACGTTCCACTGCTGGGGTCGGGCCTTCCATTTATAGGGAAATGGACAGTATACCCGCCACGCTTTTCCAAGGCGGATTGGCGGGTTTAATATATAGGTAATCTCGATGCGCAGGTTTCATCACGATGTTTTCCTTCCCCATTAGCATATGGTAATTGTAACAATATGCACGTTAGGGCACAAAACTGCCAAGTAGTGCATCCTATCCGGCCAGGATTCGAACCCGTGCCCTTTGAGTTTAAGACGTGAATGCGCTAACAGCTAATATCACGGCTATGAAGGGATATATCAATTTAAATATAATAAGACAGTTGTATCAAACTCAAAAAATTTTATACAGAAAATACATTAACTTTTTGTTTTACATACAAAGTGTACAAAACAACTCATTAGTATTAATAAAATTCCGTGAAGAGTAGGTAGGTAATTGAATTTTAACTTTAGAAAGATTAATGGGTTGTAGCAGGGAGTTTAATGAATATTTATATGTACATTATGTTTAAAAAGTCAGTAAAGATCTATTAAAAGGTTTCACAATACTTTCAGCTAAACAAATGTATAATTTTACAGCTAGTTTTAAATCTGATCATAAAATATATTAATAATAGTTTCGCATTCATAATTTGATTATGTATAGACTAATTTTAATGTGTGTTACAATTCTAAACGCAGTGTAGGTTACTACTATACTCTGTCAATAACCACCGAGCTACCTGGTAAATATTAATATTTACAATGACACGATTTCAATTATTTACTTTTAGAAAGAAAAATATTTATTCAGAACTACATACACACAAAAACATACTTATAAATAAGACAATACAACTGAAATGAAGTTCTGAATCGGTCCTAACTCAGCATGATGCTGCTTGACTCAACCAGCGCTGGTCTTCCGTTCGGGCCGTTCCAGTGACTCACGGATAAACAAAAACGAAACAAACAAAAAAACAAGAAAATATGACGAGTACTATTGAAAACAAATTAAATATAATATAAAAATAAACTATATAATTAATATAAAAAACTGATATAAAAATTAATGCTACAAAGCTAATTTATAAAGAAGAACATAATAAAATAAGGAACGTAAAGCTTGAAAACTAAAAAGCTATAACAATATCAATTTTTATATTTTGTCTGTCACTCTGTTGGTTTGTGTCAAATATGCTCCAAATAGGAAACATGTAAACTGGGAATGATCGTGGTTAAAAAGGCCAAAGAGGCAGTAAAAATAAAAGTAGATCAGGCAGATCCTGCACATGAAACCAATATCATTATCAGTCATATCACTTTTACTTACTTACACCACCGTCGATTCTTTTTGACCGGTGGCATTATTACACAGCTATTGTTTTATTCAGCAATTAAGTCAGTTAGTGGTAACTTTCAGATCATTAGTTATTCCAATGTTTATTTGGAGTAGAATAAATGATTAAAAATCACGTTCAATAAAACTTTTGATTGCAATAGAAATAATCGAAGTAGGTAGTATTAATTATTCAATGTCGAAGATTCATGTCATCGACGTCATTATTCGAGTATACTAATAGGTGTGGATAAATCTTCGTAATCTTTTAAGCGCATTGCGCACGAGAGTAGTGTGAGATTTGGTATAGTTAAAGTAATATGGAGAAGGAGTGTAGAAAGCTATAATAAATAAATAAATAAATATATATATGCATATATATATATATATATATATATATATATATATATATATATATGTATATATATATATATATATATATATATATATATATATATCTAGCTGACCCGTGCCAACTTCGCTAGTCATTAAAAAATATTATTAATTAAAATTAAATACTGTCACTATAAGTCGTGGTAGCGTAATGGCTAACGCACGCGTCCCCAACTCAAAGGGCGCGGATTCGATCCTGGCCGGAACGCATGCACCACTTAGTCAGTTTTCTGATCTAATGTGCATATTGTTACAATATTGTTACTAACAACGGTGAAGTAAAACATCGTGATAACCGATGTGTCAAACCTGCAAAGCCGCCTTGCACAATTTGTTTTTTCCTTTCCTATTCTCCTCTAGTCTGACATACGTCCTCTGTCACACCACAAATCATTGAATATCCTTCACATAATACATCCATCTCTTATTGCTCTACCATTTACAGTGCCGTATTTTTACTACTGTGAAGGTAAGATAAAGTAATGGTAGACCAATAAGACACACCACCTTTAGATTTTAACATTCTTTTTGACACGTGACTTTCATCCCTCCTCAATAATTGCGACCTCTAATCGGCAACTTTTAATAGACCAGTTATAATTAAATACTTCACATTGTGAACATTTAAATAACTATCGAATTAAAGCAACAGAGTATTACATTGAAGCTCTATTGTTGACCCTTGTATTTATCTATTCAACGAAGTGAATTTGAATCCTCATCGTTATATTGTTATAGTAGGTAATATTTAGTTATTACCAGGAGATAAGTAATGTGAAAAACCTGCCATTCCACCTTTGACAAGCGTGGGACGTTAAAAGGCTGGGAATTTTGTACGCATTCAAGACTTATTGATTAAAATTATGAGATTTTTAATATCAGTGCATCTAAACACTACAAGGAAATAATTGTTTGTATGTAAATGAAGTTATGTTCTTACCTGGCCAGCAGTTACATAAGTACCAAACACATCACGTTGCGTCGATGGGATCAGCTTGAAACAGCTCTTGTTTCTTGAAAAGTTTAGTTGCGCTTGCGAACACTTACGTAACTAGGCGGAGGCAACTTGCCCTTCACTATTCGAGCTTCCGAGTCCATGTTTCGAATAATTCCTAGTATTATTATAGTTCATATTAGTAGTTGAATCTTAAAAAATGTACCTACATATTAAGATTTTAATTACTCAAAGACCTTTAGGGCCTAACCTAGTTCACGCTCTTCCAAATGGCTCGGAATATAATATTATTTCTCTATAAATAATAATAAATTATTAATCGTCAAGGACTGTACATAAGCTATAGTTATTATTAATTTCACACTGGACATTAACTAGTATGATGATTAATTTTAAAGAAAAATGGGAATATTCTGTAAAAATAAAATATTGTTTCCGATTTTTTTTATCTATAATATAATTCGTCAACAAAATGCATAATTTATATTTTTCGTTCGTGTTTTACTATAGTTTACAATCTAACTTGATTTGTAATACTATAAGCATAAATGTTTGAAAAGTGTTTAAAGTATGCTAGTTATCACTTTCAAATCACTAAGGGAGGCCCCACAATCGTCATTTGTCTGTACGACAGAACTGAGACATTACATCTTTATAGAAACATTGCACTACAAAACAATTTGTTTATCAATTTAACTTGTCACCATATTTCAATCTGCTCGATGAACTTGATGATTCACCAAATTGTCTATGTAAGTATTTAGATATCTGGGACGGTTTCGTGCTGGTGCCAATTGGTCTAAAAGGCCCACTATAGTCAATAGAATCATGATGAATATTTGATACTCTAGTATTTTTAGGTTTGGACCTTTGTTTTTGGTCGGTTTCAGGTGACAATGTCGAAATATTATCTATGTTCATTACATCATAATGTTCAGAAGTCAATAAAGACTTTGTGCCCGCAGGTGGTGTATATGGCGTAGTAGAGCTACTTTGTCGTAAGTCTTGTTTTTGTTGTTCGTCATGTAATGCTTTGATCGCCATTGCAGAATAGTATGAATATGCTGACGAAGATTCCTTGATATTACTTGGAGTTGAAGATATAGCATCGGGATGTTTCGCTTCATGTTCATTGTTAGATTCAAAACCTGTAAATGAATTTTCGTTATTGGACACAGATGAAAATCCTCCATTATCAAAATCTTCGTGATTAATACTAGTATTATGGTCTAAACCTAAAATATTTACATTTTGTCTAGATACTGACTTTTGCTTCCTCTTTCTTCCGAGAAAAGATGGTACGAATTCATCACTTTTTTCTGCGGTTGGATAATAATCCGAGGACGCTGCGTAAGTATCGTATTCTAAGTTACTCGTGTAAGAAGAGTCTTTAAAGTTTAACATTGGATCTTTAAATTTGGTATACCCCGCCGACCCAGTTACTCGTCCGCTGTAGCTTTTAGGGGTATAGTCATGGATGATGCTTGATGACACAGCAAATGGCGTCGGTACACTAGTTTGTTGAGTTCGCTCATTATCGAAATACAACGAAGGTACTAAACTGCTACTTTTTAAACTCCCTTGTTCTTTAAAATTAAAGTAAGGTATGGGTCTAAAATCATTATATAAAGTCTGAGGTGACGGGTCATAATAAGGATTATTATTTTTGTATGTATTCTTAGCCTTTGTGTATTGATATGGAACATTTTCTTGGTAGTTAAAGTCGGTAACAGGCGTAGTCTTCGTAGATTTGAAACTGTTCGCGTACTTTAGTTTGTTATCTATTGGCCCAACTCCGATTCTAACACCTTTACTATTATATGAAACTCTTGGCGGATATAATAAAGGATTTTTTGTCACATCTACACCGGTTGGAATTTCTCCGTGATCATGAAAAATATGGTCGTGGGTAACCTCGTGTGGATTATATGCTGCATACTCTAAATCTGCTGGTGTATCCATTGGACCGTACGCAAATCCTGTGAAAGGATTAGACGGAAGAGCAAGTAAAGACTGAGGATTCTTTACAGGTTTGATAGGTCTTGAGGCAGGTAATACTGCAATACCATTGACAGAATCATCAGTAGGCATGCCGGTAATCTTGGCTCCGTCATCAAATACCACTTTATGAATATGTTCTTCACTATAAGTGTGAATGTGTTCGGTATCGCCGTCAATAATTTTTTCCACTCTTTGTGGTTTCTTAATTTTTCTTATGGTTCCCATTCCTTGTAAATCTGAATAAAACTTTTCATGAAATGTAGATACTGGGTGTTCTTCTTCCTGGACTGGTTTTCCTCTTATAAAAACTTGTTTCGTTTTATTTTTAGGTATGACTTTTTTACGTGGATGCTCTTTAGCTTTTACAACTTTTGGCTTCTTAGGAAGATAGTTAGCGAGCGGGGCAGGTGGGCCTGATGCTAATCCTGTTGATGTAAATGAATCCGTAGGCTCTGCTGAAGTATTTACGTCGTATTGTTGTTCTTCGTCCCACTCAGATGGCGGTGGCCCATAATACCCGCGAGCTCTGTAAAGTGGTAACATTTTAGAGCCAGGTGCTGCATAAAGGGGCTGTCGTGCAGGTAAGTCCTCGTAGGGTTCAACTGAATCAAAAGGTGTATAGTTGGGGTCAGCTGGTAAGATGGCGTTGTTTGGCATCGCTGCTGCGCCTTCAGATCCAGGGACGTATGCCGGCGCATATTGGGAGGACGCAGGGTGATTTGTTATATATATTTTCTTATGATGATGAATATGTTTCACCTTTTGTGGTAGATGTATGCGGATTTTTTTCCTGCAACAAAGGAAAATTAGAATAGTGGTATTAGATCATAATTCATAAATTATTTCTGTTTTGTCACATTATTTTATAATGGAGCAGTTCCGCTAAATTGCCTATATTATGGCCTTAATGCGTGATGCGGTAGCAGCTTTCGCTGTCGGTGGCATCGCGGAATCGCCGTCTCCGGCGCTCTCTGTTTATATAGTTGACGTATACTCTACAAATTGCTTTGATTAATTACACGTAGTTTACACTAGTATCCGGTAAAGTAAATTAGGATTGAATAACACTTTCCAATTACTTGACGCCTATGCTGGCTACTCGATGCGTGGTTCGTTCATCGTTCATACAATTATCACAGTAGCGAAATATAACAATTAAAGTCGCAATTGCTGGTTTAGTAACACTGACCAGGCTTGTAGTTTTCATCGCATAGCTTATCAATACTTTCGCTTTAATGCACTATTTATAACATTCTTCTTTCGATCCGATCCAATTAAAGACTATACGAATTTGAATTACATCTATCCATATTTGTAATTTGTTCACTTAAGTACGCTAGCCTTTGCGTGGTCATTGCAGGTTATTTAAAAAACTTTAGACGCTTAATGGTGGTATGATGTATATTGAACATTAACTGTTGTCAAATTTTGTACAGTTATAAGTATAGTTGAAAAGTAAGCATTAATATTGTTTATTAAACTTACATAGGCACTTCTGCCGATATTCCATTAGCAACAGCGATCAGAAAAGTGAACTGTAACAAAATAATAATATAAAAAATTACACTATTATTATTTTTATTTTAATCTACATTTTATGGACTGTAAACATTTATCTATACTATTTTAAAATTTTAAACATGCCGTATCTGTACATTGAAGCTATTTAAACAAAAGAACTGGAATAGACTATATAAACAACGGAGAACACAATGCAATTTTTTTAGATTTCTTGGCTGTTCGCGATTCATGTAAAAACCACTGGGACGATTTCGACGCAGTTTTGGCTGATCGACAGCTAATTCGTAGACTTAATCTTTGCACTACTTTTTATCCAGGGAATGTCGTGGGAATTTTTCTGGGAGTTATTTAAAATGACCAGATTAAAAAAATCGCATTCTAATGTGATTTTTTATCCCGGGAATTCCGCAGGAATTTTATCCGGAACGGTTTGAAGTTGTTGGGATGCATAAGAATTAGCTTATTCCTGCGCAGTTTCCACTAAAACGATAGCTTCCATACTTTGTGTCCCGGGAATCCCGCGGAAATTTCAAGTCAAGCGTAGACGTAGTCATGGGCATATCCTCATTACAAATAAGATAAGCTTCACGGTTTTTGGTCACTTTATTTTCAAATTAAAGAGCAGATATTGTATTACAGATGTGCTATATAGGTATAGCTAGATGATCGAATGATGAAAAAAATATGATATCAATCGATAAATTAAATATATTAAACTAGCTGATGCCCGCGACTTCTTCCGCGTAATTAAAGTTTTATTACCTATTCCCCGGGAAATCTTTAATTCACCAGAGATATAAGCTACCACCATACAAAATTTCATTTAAATCGATCCAGTCGTTTCGGAGATTAGCCCGTACAAACAGAGAAACAAAAAATAAATAAAAAATATGTAAATTAGTTCTATTTCACTTCTTACATCCCCCTGACTCAGTTTTTAGCATTTTTTAATTCATTGTACAGAAATTCGACCTCTACAGTTTTATTATATGTATAGATATTACAAGATCAAATAACATTTTATAAATCTGCTCATACGCCTACCTGTATTTCCCTAAAAAAATATATCTAAGCTGTGAGGAAATAACAGGACGCCTTATGTATATTTTTTAATTTAAATATTTCTTTTGTAGTTACTGTTTTGTACTTTTACTTTCATGAATAATATTAACACTGTAAACATCTATAAATATTATTTTAATTCAACAATACAGTCAACTCATCATTTAAACAATTTGTTAACTGTCATATAATAAAACAAAATCGCTTTCGCCACTGTCTGTCTGTATATCCGCTAACTCCTTCTAAACTACGCAACGGATTTTTCAGCGGTTTTTACCATTAGTTACATATTTTTTTAAAGAATGAATGTTTATAACATATCCGAACTTTTGCCCGGGATTTCGCTCGAGATATATAGAACGTAATTAAGTTTTTATGTAAGTGAAATAGAGTCCTTTATCATGGTTTGATCCACGGTAAAGTCGCAGACAAATCTCTAGTATGTCATAATATCATAATATGTCACTCATAATCATAAAGGTGCGCGCCTTATTATTGTTTTAAGTATTGGTTTCTCAAACTGGGGGATTTTGGAGCGTAAACCCTCAAGTTAACAACTTTCAAAGAATGCCAGGTGGGAAAAGGCCAAAGATTAAAACAAAACTAACAATCTTAATTTATACTAGTTTTCTGCATCAGGATATTATATATCTATGTATATGTTAGGCTATTTAACGATTTACTACTATACAAACTACGTAAGTTGTCAGCTTAGTTAATTGTGTAGACATCATAAATGTTAACGTAAAGGAACAATGTGTTAGAAAAAACCTTTATTGTACAATAATTTTATAGAAGATATTTTTACTTCTTGTTAAATATGATTTGATTAACATAGTTATTGTCCGTTTATTTAAGAATTTACGAAAAACGTTTAACACTCGATCAAATAATTTAGAAACTGAGATCATACTAAAATATTTCAAGAAACTGTTTGAACACAAATTTGATTATCTTGTATCACTGTCACTGTCACAATAAAGAAAACAAACATCCAGGAATACCGACCAATTTCAACCAATCCATTGCGCCCAGCCTTCAGCAAACTAAGAAACAAATTGTCACTTTTTAATAATAATCCCACGATCAAACCTCACTGGCCTTCAAGTCTATATGAAAATTATTTGCGAACTGCTTGATTATTTATAACATTCATTTTCACGCCTGAAAGGCTGCCGATGAATGCGCGAATGATGCTCATACCTACGCGTATCGTACATAGCAGTGCTATTGCTCGCTTTGCACCTTCCAAATGACATCTTTAAATAAATAAATATCGGCTTATGGTTTTCAATCCCCACAGAACGAAGGTCACAGAATGAAGATGATGAACATCTACTTTGTTAGTTTCTATAGCTATTTTGACAAAGGTAGAACAAACGCAACGTATTCGCGTCCCAAAAGTCAAAATCCTAGCCCGAAAGCATCTGTTACGCAGTTTTTTAACCTGGGTAAAATATTATGTGATACACGGTAAATTAATTTTAAAAAAAAACTAAACAAACATACACTTTTGTGCCGTTTATATATAGTTAAAAAACCGCACTACGCGGATGAAGCCGCGGGCATCAGCTAGTAAATAAATAAAAGGATTCCGTTTGCCAAAATTATTACAGAGCCCTAAAAACTACATTACAATTAAATTTTAGAATTAGCTGTCTATGAATATACAGAAATATTATATATGTATAGGTAGTACGTATAACATGACATGTTGATTAAAACAATTTGATAATATACTTAAATCTATATTACATTCTTCGAGTCCCTTATTGAGAGCACACGCACGCACACGTAAGATATAAAGTGTATAATATATAACATTAAATAAATTGAATATACAATCTAAAAGATATATAGCCTAGCGATTCTACAATTAATTTTTGGACTGCTTTTACACATTTTTAGTTCAGTAGTCATTTTTTCAAAAATAGAATCCGTATGTTTTGTCATGTTGGTCCATATGTCCGTCTCGCTGTCGATTTTTGACTAATAAGCGATCTCTAGAAAAATAATATCGGTACATAGTTTTAAACAGCTTGTATCCAATTTTTTCTTAAATTCTCAGTTACACTAGTATAGGTTTAATTACCCCTATAACGGGAGGTCCGAGCTCAGCAATGGGACATTTATGGGCTGATATTATATAGGTTTAATTTTGGAAGTTAAGTAATATATATATTATAAGAGGTTACCTACTTAAAAATTAAAAGTTTTAATAAGTTTCATATAAACCTTATACTTTCTGACAAATGTTAAATTAATGTGGAATCTTATGCCATTAATTGCACAATGCACATATCTGTCAGTATATCTCGAAACAAGTATGAAATAGAACAAGTCTCTATAACCATAATTTGAAAAGAATTTTATTAATTTTCAAATATCTATTCTTCTACTTTGTTATAACTTCCACATTTGCCGTACTTCCTATTTTTTTAGAGCTGCACACCATTTTTTATGACCTAATTGCACAACACAGAGCAACATAGTTGTACAACCAACAAAAACACACGTTAATAATTAAAATTGGATATAAGGCACCACGTAACCCACAATTGTTGTCCAATATTGCCCCAAATCTGTCTTGAGAAAGGAAATTGAAATATCTCACTAGTAGTATATTTATATAATTAAATAGAAAAATATGTTGTTTTAACCAGTACCTATATAAAAGTATAATATTTTCTTGTGACAGACTTACAAATAAAGCACTAACATTTGCCAGACAAAATATTTAGACAAATGAAGAAATTCAAAATACTTGGTTAGGGATACGGACGATGCCGCAGGATATGAATAGTGATAGGTATCTATAGTTATGTTGGTAATTTTACAATGGATTTTATATATAATAAAATTATGTTTTATTGACTTTTTCAACTGCCCCTGTGCATTATGTTTTTTTGATCAATTATTTTTTTAAATAGATTTATATTATATAAAAAAATTGTCCCTTATAACAATGAAATACATATTGTACATACCTACATAACGATGAAAAAATACTGTTTAAAACCCCGCAATAGAATCGGCAATTGACTTAGAAAACTATCTAAAGGAACTTTTCTTAAGTAAGTATAACTTATATTCTTAAATGAGGGTAGTTTTGAAAAATATTGAAATAAAGCATCACAGTTCGCATGTTGTTCATTAAGACCACGCGCTTATTAGTGAATATTGAGCGATTTTGTTTACAAATGTTTTTTTAATATTATAATACATTACGTTAGTCAATTTATCAATTAATTAGTAGTTTCTATAATGAATAATACTATTATCGGTAGATAGTTTGTGCAATTAGAGAATAAATTATTATTTTTAAATTTGGTAACACATTTCTACTGTTTCAGCTTTACTCCTACTCTGTAAAGCTAAAAAGGAGTCTAAATGACTCATCAATTATTAACTGATTTGGTTTAAAAAATATGAATTCATGTATATATATATAACTAGTCTGGCCATAAATAGTGTTACATAAAAACTTTTCTTTTATTCACCTTTTTAATCATTTTGAATTTGGAACACGTATATTATTTTAAAAACTTCTTTCGATTTTGCGCCATTTCACATATTTTTTCGTGTTCATTATCAAATTACAATATGGAATGGGGTGTTAAAGAAAATAGGATTGCAGTGATCGCCTTGCACAAAGTGGGTATGGAGCCGTCGGTCATATTCCAGACACTTCAAAAGCTTGGTATCAGCCGTGTGTTCGTATATCGTACTATCAACAGATACAACAACACTTTGTCTGTCGAATACCAGAAAAGATCGGGGCGGCCGCGCGATGTTAGAACTACAAAGGCTGATAATGCTGCTAACGCCAGAATTCGTCGAAACCCCATTAGGAAGCATATAATCTTATCGCAAGAAATAAAGATTCCCGCTAGGACTCTGTCACGTATTATAAAACAAGACCTGAAGCTGGGTGCTTATCGTCGATATACAGGACATACCCTAAATCGATCTTTACAATTAAAGAGAGTGGATCGATCAAAACACCTTCCGTCGCGATACGCAGGTGAAAGGCATAGAAATATCCTCTTTACCGATGAAAAAAATTTCACTATTGAAGAACAATAAGCAAAATGATAAAGTGTACGCTCACAGTTCTAATAAGCTCAAGTGGTCGGAAAGGTACAACGTGTCATCATCTTGCGTCAGTGATGGTTTGGGGGGGGGGGGGGTTGGCTTGATAAGTCAAGGAGTCACGAAAATACATTTTTGTGAAAAAGGAGTGAAACTTCAGCCAAAGTGTATCAAGATACAGTCTTGGATTATGTTGTGATACCGCTCGGCAATACACTTTTTAAAAATATACCGTGGACTTTCCAGCAGGACTCTGCACCTGGTCACAAGGCACGAACTACCCAAGCCTAGCTTGAAACCAACGTTCCGGCCTTTACAAGAGCTGAAGACTGGCCCTCATCTAGCCCAGACCTCAATACCTTAGACTTCAAATTATGGTCAGTTTTAGAGGACATGGCCTGCTCTAAACGACACGGCGACATTGAGTCTCTTAAAAAACCTTTGGAGCAAGCAGTGGCGAAATTTGCCTCGGAAACAGTGTGTAAATCCATAAATTCGTGGCCAAACAGATTGAAGGCCTGTATAAAAGCCAAAGGTGGCCATTTCGAATAGAATATTTTTTGTTTTTTGCTGAGACTTTAATAAATATGTAGGTAGAAATTTTAATAATATCACATTACTTCATTAAAAAAAATGCATTTTCATTTTTAACAGAACTTATGGCTGGACTAGGGATATATATATATATATATATATATATATATATATATATATATATATACATAACAAAATGTCAAAAAGCAGAGGAGAATGATTATGGAGCCTTCTACTCAGAAACCTTCAGCAGTATCTATCCTCTGATTACCGGATGAAACAGTGAAGTCGTGCGATTTGTAAGTTTTTTATATCGGGTCCCTAGGACTCTTATTATCCAAGCGTCTCTACATTATACGGCACAAACAATTAGCTGTCATCGATTACATATTATGCTGTTTCAGTAGATTTACAATTACATATTATAAACATAACATGTAATGAAGCGATTAATGTTACGCTACAAATAATTTTAACACGCATCGCTGAATCTGAAAATATGATACTTTTGTTTCCCGCCATCGCTTCCGTTTGCATTATTGGCCTTAATCAATACGCGTCACTTGTTTATATTGATGTGAGTGCGCGCGTTATAGTACGATCACATTACATATATATATATATATATATATATATATATATATATATATATATATATATATATATCTTTACGTTTGTATAATACTAAATGTGACTACTTTAATGGTGTATTATTCACAAGACTAAATTTTATACATTACCATTACGGGTCACATGATTTTCGCTATTTATATTAATTTATTTTTAATTATTCATTTATAATTTTATCTGTAGAAAGTTATAAATACTGTGTGGCAAATTAAAGTAGAAAATAAATAAAGTAACATTTATAAGTTACAGGTAGTCAAAAGTCAGTGGGCCAACAAATGTGCCCGAGAGTGTAATTAATAATCTCTTGCTCCCTATACATCCCCTATACATGGAAATATCTAATTATCATAAAACCTTATTCACATATTGCATAAGTATTGCTATTCCTGTATTTACATAGAAAAAATATAATTGTACCATTTTAAATCGGTTAGGTAAACCACTGTTTCCTGCTTTCTAGCACTGTGCACAGATTTCACTATGAGTCAGGTAACTTCAACTTTTCTTGATATAATTCTATCATATTGTTGGAAGCCGATACTATTGCTTTACAGATGTCTTATTACCCCTTTGAATTTGAGTAATCTATTGTTCGCCCGAATCTCTTTGTTCACACCGCCATAAGACGTCATAAAACCTTCTTTCCTCTGTTGGTATTTCATGTGACTTCTTGGAATGCATTAAGCTGACCATTTAACGATTGCAAGAACCAGTTGGCAGCATGTTGCTAGGAGGCCATGTCTAATTTACAAATGGATGAGGATCGGTCAGTGGAGAAATGCGCCTGTCGTGTTCTGATTGCAAATGAAGCGTTACCTAGTGCCCTTTCACAGCGAGTATCTTATAACGACGAACTTTGCGCGGTTTATGTGATAACGATTTTCTGCCATACGGTTTCGTTTTGTTATATTCAACTATACGTAAGAACTGCGAATTCCGTGTGAGTACTTCTAATAAATTTTGTGATAATTTCAATTCATAAATTTTTCATTAAGTATCATAATTAAATAAATTATACTTAACTATAAGAAATTTATAGTCATTTCTTCTGAACTCTGCAAATTAGTCAAATTAAACATACACCTTAATTTAGACATAATGCCTGTTTAAATTTTTTTAACATGTTGAGAGCCAAGTATGTATTCAAAAACGATTAAACATGGAACAAAAATGTATGTAAAAAGATTAGCTATTGTATAAATAGTGAATTTCGGTTATTATGACGATGAAGGGACCACTATGTGGAACTTGACATATACCTTTTTTTTTATTGCAGGAGATCAGCAGACAGGCAAATGGCCCACTTGATGGAAAGCGGTTACCATCGCCTATGGACATTTGCAACACCAAAGGTGCTACAAATGCGCTGCTGCTCTCTTAAGGGAAACTGGAACCTGGTCACTAATGCCGGAACACAACTCGAAGGTTGTTATGGCGACATACTTTAGACCAGGGGTGGTAGCCATCCAGTCGGGCAAATGGCCAACCACCTGGCTGTGGGTTGTTAAGTCGCCTCTTACGACAGGCCGCCTACATGGAAAACAATATTTATTAGCAGACGACACAGCTGCGCAATATATAGGTGTACTATCAATAGATACAGCGTGGGCGTAACTACGTTCTAAGTCTCACGCTGTTCCTGCCATAAGCGCGGGGCACATGGGAGGAGGGTGGTTTTAGTGGAGTATTGAGTACTTGAGTCTCCACACAAGCCAGTCGATTAGTGTTTGGATTGCCCCCTCGGGAATGCCTCCATAATCGACTATGGTCTAATCCCTTGCAAAGGACCCGGTACTGTGCGAAATGCATTTCCCCCGCTTTAAAAAAAAAGTCAATAGATTATTAGATTTAACTGTACCTTTCTGTATATTTATAAAAAAATATTAGCTGACCATCTGTGGATATAAACAAAAGATAAAAAATCTTTTTTATCCTATGTATAAACCTATGATTCTTTGTTTGTTAACTTGTGAGTAGACTCGGTCGCAATATCTGCAAAGAATTTCTAGGCACTTGTTACAAATGGTTCGTTAAAACTAGTTACTTTGCCCGAAATCCGTATTACATACGAAATCATGATAGCCAAATAATATGCCTCTAAAACTTTACTTTAAATTCCACGGACTTAAGTGTTACGTCGCTATAACCAAAAAGTCATTCAACCGAAGTCGTTATAAATGAAACCCACTACAGTAATTCTCATTTATATAAGTCGTGTACAGGTTTGTCGATGATAACCTCTTTCGCTTCCTACAACCTCGACCCGCGGTCGTCTAGGTTTTAAGACTACTTAGGTCTTAGACAAGCCCCGGTCCCAGTCGTAAGAAGCGGGAGCGGTGATCAAACCTTCTGCGTATGACTTATAGGCATTAATTTGAATTTTATTTGTAAAAATTTTTGATTCCATGAAAGCTTTTTGCGTGGTATTTTCTATCAATACAGGATATTTTCATTTCTGACAACATGCAACACCAATTTGCTTTTCCTCGTCGGAATCCATTAGCCTCCTCCTTCTTTCCGTTCCTATCGGTGCCTGACAAAGAAGTGCTGGCGCCGAATTCCCACACTTAATGGGAACACGCTATTAAAATGTTACGACGCCGTAACCAGGGTAATTGTAACCAATTTTCGAACGTTTTTATTACCCGTGCAAGATACAAATTGTTATCCTGGTCGGATGAGGCCGCTGCCACGCTTCAGCGATGCTACTTTGTTAGCCATAAAAAGGCACTGACGCGTCAAGCTTAATGCTTCCTGGACAGTATACAAAATAAACAAACAGAAAAAATCACTTAAGCACATTTTTTACATGAATCAGACGTGTCATAAAGGTTAACATCTATTTCTTGAAGTAATTTAAACTGTAAAAGCTTTTATTTCGACAAAAGCAATAGGTAAGTAGTTGTATTACTTGAATGAAGTTCGACAATAGTTTAGTGTGCAGTTTCGCTGCAATAACGCACTGCAATTGCTGATTGGCTAGAATAATATTTAATGCAATTTTTTGTATACTCTGTGAGAATTTAGTAAAAAATTCCAGCTATTTAAAAACTTACAAACAAAGGAGTTATTAAAGGACATAAGAAGACCTCGTGTGGTAGAAATATATTTTATCTTTTTGTCTACTGCACCGATATTTGTGGAAGAGGTTTCAAAAGACACGACGTAAATAAAGTTAGGATTCTGAAAATAAACTGACACCTCTTTTGAAACTGAAAGGCCAGACTAAAACAAAAATAAAGATTTTATGTAAATTATGAAACTTAAAGATTTTTAAGGCATAACGAGATTTAGGACGTAGTCTTAGATCATTATATTATATATCTCAATGGACGTAGTAGACTGTTTATTACACAATTTTGAAGACCTCGTTCAGGAGTACCTTAAAGAATTTTTCTAGGGCCACACAACCAAAAATCACGGAAATATTCTTAAATAACCTACCTTCGAGTTATTAAGAACTACCCGCACTTAAAAGAATAAGTGAGCTACAATCGCACTATTAACAAGTTTACATGGACAGATACACTACGACTTGCACATGCTAAGTGAAATACCAATGCTCATAATAGTAGAGGATAAACCCAGAAATTAAAATATATTCGTTTTGAAATACCTACGTTATGTCAAGTTAAAATTACGTTATGTAATTATATTACGGAAGATTGAAAATTATAGTATACTAGTCTTGAGGTGTTTATTAAATAATAGAATGAAAAGCGAATTTGGTCAATTTAATAAATCACTTTCGCTATAGTATTACCCTGTTCGCAAATGCATTTTAATGAGTTTCACCGCCACTAAAGTGCACGGAAACGCGGACGAACGGCGTGCACGCAACAATATCCTACGTCATTCTTATAGCCCAGGTTGGTTAGTCATATGACTTACATGTTACGCACGCTACATCTGACGAAGTATAAATATATTTCAAGCAAGAACAATAGTGAATCCCATCAGCACATAAAACATATTTATAAAAATCATTACCGTAGTATCACTACACCGACGTATAGCGGAATATAAAATACCGATCTATAGTATAAAGTTCTAAACATGCCTTCTCTGTCCATTGAAGCTATTAAACATAAAACGATTGGAATAGACTATATAAACGATTGAGAACACGATGCATTTTTTTTTCGAATTCTTGTCTGTTTGTAGTTTTATCTGTTTCTCTGTTTGTTCGGGATTCACGTAAAAACTACTGGGATGATTTCGACGCGGCTTTCGCTGATCGACAACTAATTCTTAGATTTAAACTCTGCACTACTTTTTATCTTGGAAACCCCACGGGATTTTTACTGAGAATGATTTAAAATTGCCAGATTAAAAAAATAGAATTCCAATGTGATTCTTTCACTGATCGATAGCTTTATGTAATAAAATGTGTGATATGTTTTATCGCGGGAAACGCGCGAGAATTTTTCCAGGAGCAGTTTGAAGTTGTTCGGATGCATAAAAATTAGCTTATTCCGACACAGTTTCCGCTAAAACTATAGCTTACATTCTTTTTGTAAATGCTGCGATACTTTGCGTCCCGGGAAGCCCGCGGAAATTTCATGTCAAACGTGGACGAAGTCTCGGGCAAGTCCTAGTAATATTATAAAATTGCAAGCTAAGCAGGCTGTGTCTATACGTTGAAGCTATTTAAAAAAAAAACAACGGGAATAGACTATATAAACGATGGAGAAAACGATGCAATATTTTTAGATTTCTTTTCTGTTTGTTCGGGAGTCACATAAAAATTACTAGGCCGATTTAAATGCAGTTTTCGCTGATCGATAGCAAATTTAGACTCAAAATCTGTGCTACTTTTTATTCCGGGAATCCCGCAGGATTTTTTCTGGGAATATGCACATTAGGTCAGAAAACTGTCTAAGTGGTGCATGCATGCGTTCCGGCCTGAATTCGAACCTGCACCCTTTAAGTTTGGGATGCGTGTGATAGTCATTACGTTACCACGACTTATTGAATGAAATGAATAAAATAAATAAATAATATCATTCTCTCATCGTTTTCCTTAGTTATTACTTCTTAATATATTCATAAATGCAGCTATTCTTCATGTTTATAAATAAGGTTTACTTTTGTTCATTATGCAAACATTTTCGACTTTTTGAATTAACTTAATCATCGCACAAATAGGCACCAGACGAAGGATAGACAGAGACAACGCAGCAAATATCAAGTGCAGTGATTTAGAGACACAAACACTCTGTAATTCGTTGCTATCACAGAAAACACGTGGTTATTGAAGTTCATTCACTGGGTAATGCATTCCCCAGCTTTTAACGGTCCAATAACCTTATTATTAGAGTCAATATTCAAAGTAAGATAAAAAGGCTAAAAAGTTGGTTCGATAAGAGTGCCCTGCCCCGCAGGAACTCCGGCGAGAGCATCAATTCAGAGCTACGAGTATGCTAAAGCCCACACTCAAAACTTTTATTTTATTTTGTGATTATTAGACCACATTAAAACGTCAGACAATGTTTCCAAAATTTTATTTATGCCTTGTTTACTGTTAAGTTTCTGAGACATGTTGTTATCTGTAGGTTCTATAGGTATAGGTACTCTTCTCGACTCTTATTAACTGCTATATATGTCATTGAAAAATTATCAATATTTAGTAAATAAAATTGAATTTGTATCTTATTGTCATTGCAAAGAAAAGGACAAAATTTAAATGAAATTACTATTTAGACGTTACCTAATTAAAGGACTGTTTTTTCTGCGTACCTATATGAAACTCGAATAGCTCTAATACAGCGCCACGGATTTTAATAAAAAAAATTAGGGATTAAAACAGGAATTTTGTCTTAAATTTTCGTGAACGTTCCTTGCCGTGTATTTTGATACCTTTTAGGCTCAGAAGATATGCGAAGCATTTATAATAACACGCAACCTGGCGGGCACAATTGTGACCGGTTCCTACATCAGTATTCATTCACTAGTCTTATCATCGGCTGATCTTTGACAATACTTGTATGAAGCTTATGTCAAATTCTAACCAATTGTCAAGCAAGTGAACGTAAGCCTACTCTAAAACTGAGATCTTTGTCGATGTGCAAGTTATGATTTTATTTTTTTCTTAGCTAATATGGCGGATATATCGTCCATTCTTGTTAAAGAGATGGGGAGACTTGCGCTCAACAGTGGGTCATTTATAGGCCGATGTTAGGTATATTTATAGGTTGTTATATTATTTCCCATGTTTAACATCGTCGTATCAATTTCTACTTTTAATGTAAAAATAAATGTAAAAAAAGATTGAGCGCCGCTGGTTATGTGGAGAGGACTCTTTAAGATTTATTATGTACAAAGAAGAAGGTCCGGATATCTAGCGGGCTTTATTAGAAAGTCGGCTTATCTGTATATTTTTTGTGTTACGGTAAATCGGCTTGGCGGTCATTTCCTCGGGCTGAATCGCCCGTTCCGCCGGTGGGCGCAGCGCGGGCCATCGCGGGCGCATCCTGCCCCCACTCATCACACACCAATACACTTAAATATTAGTATCGTTGACAGCGGAGCCAGCCTTTAATATATAGGTACATATGCGTCATTAAAAGTATTCACAGCCTTAGGCCTGTTTTACAGTTCAATTAGTCTTAACTGTATTTTCTACATTTTGATTACTTGGGATACGGTTCTTGTTAAGTGGTTTCTATTAAAATGACTCATTAATCTATTCTACACTAATAAAATTGAACCCAGAAATCTAACCCGCTATTTATATGATGCCTAATGATAAATTACTGCTTTTAGACTTTTCTCGGACTGGGCTGATTTTTTTCCACACCTGGTTCTTATAACATGTTGCATCAATATAATTCCGACCACACCACAGCTGCCATCTAAAGAGGTGATACCAAATCATTGAAAGTGCTTATAAGACGTATGCTTACGGCTTCACCGCACGCCTGGTTGTTTCTTTGCAATTTTAATGCTTTGCTCTGCTTACAGTGTTCGAATTGAACTATAGATGGCTCTGTTTTAGAAATCCGTTAATGATAAAAATGTGTGGCAATAATCAATTATCAATAGAGACTACAGGATTAAAATCTTTAGCGTTTATACCAGAGCTCTAAATGATTTGGTATTCTTTTGAATGTAACTTGTTTCCAATTATAATCGTATATTTTATGATTTCACAGCTTTTATATGTATTTAGATTTTACAGAGGAATATTAGTATTAGACGTGTGTAAGGCGAGTGATGTGTGCGATTTATAATAATATAATGTTATGATGTAATGAAGTTTTGTGAAGAAGTTGCGTTAATCGCAAATAGGATGGTGTGCATAATAATCACTAAAACTATATAACTAAACAGCGACTATTTTATTTTAACTGTCGGTTAAATGTATAGGCACACCAGCCTAGGCTAATACATGAACTTATACTCCTTTACAATAAATTTCTACTGCATATTTTTATACGCTTTGGAATGAATTGAATATTGTCATTGACATAAATATCTATAGAATTAATTTAAAAAATATAAAATCCAAAATATGGATAAGCGCTTCGCCTCACGCGAGCATATATATATTTAAGTACCTTATAAAGGTACCACGGAAGAAAGAAATTTGGAATGAGGATTTAAAAAACCTAGTTGCGGCTAATGATTTACTCAGGAGATTCATTCACCCTAGCAGGCATTGACTTAGTGTTTATACATCAGTGCTGGCAAGCTTCATATTCAACCTACTTCAGTAATCTCGATATGCAGACAATATTATGTATGACATATTTCTTTACTGTTAAAACATGATAACTGATGGCTTACCTTAATGGAGTGTGCTATCTCCCTCATGCTTTACAACATTTTTGAAGATGTAAAATGACAAAACTTATGTTATTACAAATCTGTATTATATAAAACTTAACAAAAAAATTACTAATGTTTCACAAAAAACGTACACATTACTATTAATATAAAGTATTTTTTATGAAAAAATCATTTTTTATGTATAAAATTTTGTCTGAATCGAAATGTTTATTTTATTGTGAAACATTCGTTATGTTTTTTTTAAGTTTTGTGTTGTACGCATTTGTCGTATGTAAATTCTATGAATTTACATCTTCAAAGATGTGGTAATACGTGAGCGAGATAGCGGACTCCATTGAGATAGTTCCCCAACTCTGTCAGAATGAGACATGGAAGAAGCCAATTAGCAAGTTTTTATATGATATTTAAAAAAGGAATACAAATATCTAATTTCAAATCAATAATTTAATTATCTAGAAATCTCGAGTTATACAAATTTTCTCATTAGACGTTGCACGTGGTGAGCCAGCTCGGCATGACACCGTTATAAATGAAGGTATCTACTACCTATTATAATAATATACGTGTAGCTATAAAACTGTCACCAGCTAATCATCTTTAAAAGGGCTCTGTCTATCTAACTATTTAAAATACCAAGGGCTTAATTAATTGGTATAGGAGGAACAATTTAAAATTAATACCTATAAACTTTATTTCTGAAATTAATGTACATTTCACGTCACTAAGCCTCGATTTTAGACATTTAGAGATCTGTTGTTCTGCCTTAGAATCTGGGGCCCAATACTGCTTACTGGCTCATCTCATCTACCTTAGGGATTTGGTGTAGTTATGAAAGATGATATACGATCCAATAGTCTCACCACATCAAGACAAATCGTAGATATCACGAAGAGGTGAAGAAAAAGTAGAAAAGCAGATCCCGGCTCCGAAATGGACGGTCCGACACAACTAAGATTTAACGCTAGCAGTACGATTATCGGAATGTCAAAAGCGTACCTATGCAAGTTTAGCTGGCATAATAAATATATTTTTATGCTACTAGTAGTATATGCCTGCGTCTTCGTCCACACTAGACAGGTAAAGTAGATTAACTGTTATTTTACCAGTATTTAAATTACAAGGGCACTTTCAGCAGGGCGATGGATTTTTTAGTATGAAATTATTATACAAGAATTCCGAAGATTCTTGTAAAAACCCGTTATAATTAATGTTACTAAAAGCATACATAACGATATCTGTTCTACTAAATATGACTATAAAAAATTTAGAAACGGTCATATTAAGCAAGTCCTAAGATCATATGGTTTTGAAGTTAGGAAATCCCGGGACATATAAAAAGTACCGAATTATATTAATCCGAACAAACAGACAAGTAATTTAAAAAGAAATATGAATCATGTTCTCTATCGTTCATACATTCGATCACAGTTGTTTTTTTTAATAGCTTCAATGTAGAGAGGCGGCATTTTGAAAAACTTATAATATTATAGATACTAGGTTTGGGATGACCTAGATCTACTTACAAACTCTTCATCCAAGCAATTAGGATTCTTTAGCCGTTTTGGATATACCTAACGGAATCCTCGTTATCTGTCCGTAGCGTCACAATGTCTATTGGACAGATAATACATATATATTTATCCAAGCCTCTACATGGTAATGAAATTGTAATGAAATAAAATCTGAAACTGGTCATTATGCAAACGAAGAAAATAATATTTTGTAAAACAAAGTAGAGAATCAGTAGATAGGCGTGGGGCCGAATTCTGCTGTCAATATTTTGTCAAAATCGCTGAACACGATTTCTCAATCTCAATCGTAGGTTTGACACTGAGACTGCCAAGACACTGTATTTTTATAAATATTAAAAAGGGTTTTTTTTTTTTTTAATGTTTAAAATGTTTCGTAGCTTTTTAATATTCATTTCGGCTAAAGCCATTTCTGCTAATGGTAATACCAATTTTTCCACTATTATTTTGCGCAACGATGTCGACAGGATATTGTGGATTTAGTAGAATACTAATATTTGATACTACAGCAATGGAATCGTACTTATTTCGCAACACCAAGATATTAAAATAGCATAATTAGGCCCTGGCCTTTAAAAAACAATAAGAAGTAAAAGTTCTAAAGTGACTATAATACGCGTCTTGTTTTTGATTGCCTGTGCTTCAGAAAATTGATAAGAATTAAGATAGCAAGGTTTAAAAAATACTTCCAATAAAATCTGATTGAACAAGATCTCATGATCCCTATTAAAGATATGGGATTCGATTAACGGCTTTAAGATTTCTTTGGTAAATGATAAAAAACAGTGAACGTTCGACACATATACAGAACCCTTCACTACACTTGTACTACACGTCAGTGAAGAGTTTATTTTGTATGCCATGAAAAGGGTTAGGAAAAAAATCTATTTAAAACATTATTAAACAAAACAAAAAATTATAGCAAAAATCAACTTTATTACAATTAAACACTATACAAAGTAACATGTTAGTTTTGGGTAGGCTAGTGCAAAAAGTTTTTCCAAGTCAATAAATAGGTATACAAAAACCTATAACTTCCTTATTCTAAGTAAAGAAAATGAGAAAGAGAAAAGCATAAAGTGTATTTTATTTAGTTACAATTAACTCTTAATTGCTAATGTTTTTAATTGCAAGACCACTCCATAAGCCTGGCGATTAAAAAAATACTTATATCTTTATATTTATGTTCCTCAAATATCTACATTATAACCTGGGCGAAAAATAGATATTTAAGTTTATATGTAATTGATAATATAATTGAGACTAAAATCAGTGACCTAATGCTTTTTTTAGAGAAAAGGTTTGTACCTACATTTGCTGGTTGCTATAACTTACTATTCATTCTCTGAGCTTACGTCATAACCGGTAAGGCAAATGAATGGTGGACCGGTCATTATTTAGTCCATATTACCTATTTCAGTTAAACCACTACAACACTTAAATTTAATTGTATAGCACTTTTATTTTGGCATGTATTATGGATTTTTAGGATTAATTAAAATTTCAATTTCAAACCTGTAAGAGACGGTAACGCAATTTTTTCATTATATATATAGTTCACTTTTAGGCTACTCTGATTATCGTAGCCTCAATTAAAATACCCAATTGCAATAACATGATCCGTTGTTGCAGTTTGGCAAAAATATAAACATAAAATAATAAAGAAAAAAATGACAAAATATAGTGTTTCCAAAGGAATTATAAGGCTAGTTATAATTAGTTATTGAAGATCTAATAACAATGATACATTATTGTAATGCATTTAACAAACCTTAAACAAAATAACTAAAAGAAAAAAATATTATGCTAGTACCTACTACTAAGTGTTTTGTGAATCCATATTGCCGTTGAAACGTTAAGAGATGATAAGTATGAGATATATATATTTATAAGATATAGTAGATGAACAAAATACAATCAAGTAAGTCATTCAAGTCTTTGCTTGTATTATTTATTAATATAATAAACTTTTTTATTAACTGAACAAACACGCAATAAAAATCAAAGGATACCAAAGAAAAACAGAATGAAGTAGTGAAGTCTTTGCTTGCACTAATTATAGATATAGTAAACTAGTTGATGAAAACGCAATAAAAACCAACAGTAATAGTAAACAAAACAATTAAGTCATGTAAGTCTTTACTTACACTACATACTTACTTACAACTACCTAGTAGGCAAGAAAACAACAAACAAGTAATATATAAATGGAAAAAGTATCTAGTCTAAACCTTAAGAGAACAAAACGGAATAGTAATACTAATCCAAGACTTTAAATGAATAGTAGTCCAATAAACCCCCATACTTATACGTTAATAAAGTATCAAAAGCCTTAAAATATATCATAGTACCAGTTTTCAACAATCTGAAACAAAAGAAATTCAATTCAAAAATTAAACATAGTCGAGTTTTTGGAAACTTAAAGATAGTGTATCAATACGAGTTAAAAGTGAACAACAGGTTTAAGATATTGACTGTTTTTAACAAAGACTATATTAAGCATCTACAAGAATTCTTTCGTTTGGCGTTTGTCATAGAAACTACACTGGTGTACAGATCTACTATCTCGAAGTTCGTAGAAGTAAATTCATGGAAGGAGTGCGCCGTATCTATATTATGTCAAAGGGCCACTCAAAAGAAGCTAGAGGTAATAAAGATTATGAAGACTTACGCAAATAAATTTCAAGCGCGTCATATCTAATTACAGTTCCAGCGTTGGAAATAAGTCAGCTTGAGCGCTAGCCAGCGATCCTGCTGATCGGTGCCGTTAGATAGAGGCCGGCGGGCGCGGCATCGGAGATGCCCGCGCCATCTTGGCGCGGGGACTTGCTTGGACTCTGGCCCTGTCGAAAAATAATAATTAACAAAAATTCTAATGAAAATCTTCTCACTTACGGCAACTGGTTTGGATATATCATCTTTGTCCAATTTTTTATCGTATTACCTACCTATTTGAAGAGTAGAAATATTTATTTTCTAAAGAAACTTTTATAATTTAGGTATTCTAAAACTAAACAATGTTTTTCAATATAACTCAAAATAAAATCTTGATTTTAATCATATTTTGAAGCCTGTGGAATTTCTTCATTTTGTTATATTCCCGATGAGATGGTCAAGCATCGCTATTCGTAAATAAAATTATGTCAGCCATTTTTTCACAAAACCTAGCCTAGAATCTTAAATCATATAAACGTCCATGTCTAGAATGTTCCACGTAAATGCCATTTGGAATACAGGTTTCTTCTATTTGCCGCTATAGGCATATAATGTAGCAAAATCACGAAAAAAGCCTTGTAAAGCTAATCGCTATTTCCATAAATATATACATATCTAAGGTTATTTCATAATGAGTTTAAAACTTTCAAAGTTGTAGCTTACCCTCCCTCCCCCCTAAACTATTAAAATCTGAAGGGCGTTATTAAAAAAATACTTCCTAAATCTAGTTTTAAACAAGTTAGCCAAACCAAACAACTAATAGTACTAACTACGGAATCCATCGTTGTATGCGAATCGGCACTAACTTAGTCGATTTTATACTTTTAAACATATTTATAAAAAATACATTAAATAAAATCTTACCTGCTCTAAACCATGAGGCGATATTACGCGATATTTGAGATTTAAAGATGGCGACCGATAAAGTTATGCGTCTACCAAAAGTATTTTTCTTTTGAATGAAAGATATTACGTATCTATTTACTAAATTCATCGAGAATTGTATACCTACGGTCTTATTCATAACGTGTTAGAGTAAGTTTGAAAGTTAAAGAAGCCTTCAAACATTGATGATCTAAGCCTTCAAATAAGATCGGTAATCTAAAATATTTGGCAAAAGTATACATTAATCTTAGATCATATAATATCTCAATGACATTAATATTCAAAATAAATAAATTATTAATATCAAAAATTCAATATAGAATTAATTATTCAAAACTAATAACATTATAATTTACAATTAGTCAAAACACTAAAAGATTAACAACCACGCGGCTGCTGATGAGATTCACATTTTCACAAAATGACAAAATCAAAATGGCCAAGTACTTCAGATTAAAGTGATCAATAAGAAATCAAAACGTACTCACCAGTCCAGCTTTTCCATCCGAATGCGATTTTTGCACAGGCTTCTTCCTTTTTATAATGCATTGGAGAGTGCAAGCGCGTCCACAGGGAAGAAGACATAAGTAGAATATTTGTATAATTAAATTATTATATTTTTTTATAATCTACAACCCTACAACCTTACCTGAATAACCAATGAAAAAAAAAAAGATTTTTGATTAATTATTTTATTAATATGATTGAAACTGAAACCAGGAGAGATTCTTTCCTAAGTTTACTCTTTTAATGAAATATGTATTACTAGTATTATAAATTTGTAGATGCTAACATTTTTCATAACTTTTCTAATGATTTATAAAAATCTACGTTTATCTAGAGTGTGTGTACGTAGTTTAATGAGAAGATAAATAACAGATAAACTACACTAAAATAAAGGGGTTATTTTCTAAGGGGTCTTTAATATATTAGACATAGTTAAATGAAATGAATAGGATTAATAATAATTATAAATCGATAGACAAACACACACACTGTGAATTCCCAATCTAAGCAACTTACGTTTGTGTTATAGATAAAATATACAACGAACCACTTTGGGGTCGATCCCCAACACCCAGACTAAAGTAAATAACGGAATATGTGATTAAGAAATTTACTAAGTCAGGAATCGAACGCGGAGCCTCTGCGTTGTAGGAAGATTGGTCGACAAAGGCTTATCCGCTCAACCAAAGAGGTCGACAGAAGATTACACTGATAATATGCTGGAAATGTGTTGATAAGGGCAGCTAGCTAGCAATTTAGCTAGAAAAAATATGATAATATGATACGTAATAATAATGTAAGCAATAATAATAGATACATTTGAGTTTGATGTTAAAGTGACTTTTAATTGATTAAAACTCCAAGATGATCAGAATGTTCGTTGTTCTAATTTTATAAGGAAAATCAACATCAAATTACATCACGACTTTTACGTTTACGTTAATTACGTTTAAAAGTATATTAATTAGAAACAGTTATAAAATAATAATTGTATACAACTACAAGTCATCAGCACTAGTACTGCCACGTTTTATAGAAATCAGCTTGTGTCGTGGGAAACAAATGTGTAACAATGTCGTCTTCTCAAGAAGTAAGCTTTAGAATAACTAATTTGTTTGTTATTGTCTTATCAAAGTATTGTTATTATCAAAGCTGGGCATTAACTCGTTAATCCGTTAATCGTTAATTATCGAATTTAACATTTCGAGTAAAGGATTAACTTTTAAGTTAACTTAAAAATATGTTAACGGACTTGATAACTTCCGTTAAATTTCTCAAAGTCCGTTAATCGTTAATCCAGCAACAAATCTGTAAAGAGCAAAGCTCAGTCTCTTCAAAATGTGCCTAGACATAAAGTCGAAAGACTCGTTAAATGATGCGGCATTCCTCGGGGAAGAGATATTCCCAAATCTGTTTATTAAATATAATACTGCTATACCCTCAAGCGCTACAGTTGAATGTCTTATCTCATATTAAACATTACAAATATAGTAAAAAATAATTCAGTTTCCTTGCATAAACTTTGAATCCCTTTGTGGAGCTTAGATATCCAAAGGTTGTTTATAGGAACTGCATGACTTCAGCAGACAGGCAGACTGCCCAACTGATAGAAAAATATAAAGCGGTTACCATCGAAAATGGACATTGGCAACACCAAAGGCACTACAAATGTGCTGCTGCTCTCTAACGGGAGACTTGAACCTAGCCACTAATGCCGGAACACAACTTAAGGTTGTTATAGCGGCATAAATTATAGCAGGGGTGGTAGCCATCCAGATGGATAAATACTCTACCACCTGGCTGTGGGTTGTTTTGTCGCCTCTTACAGTAGGCCGCCCGGCCACTATATCGTGATCGTTCCCATTATCCAAAGCACAAATCTTCACTAAAAATATTGATAATCGATTCATTTACATGGCTGTAAAGAAGGAACAAATAAACATGGACCTAAATCTACACAAGTCACTTAAACATTTCTTTACTACTTAAAATTCCATGTTTTGACAATGAAACAACAAATTTATTTGTATATTGCGATTGATATTTATAAAAAATCATGCATGATTTTTTTTCCCAAAGTTTACTTAGCACTTTTTGTCAATCGACCCCAAACATGAAGAAAAAAATATATGATTTTTTATAATTTGACTTTAAATACTGACTAAACCGAAAACGACTTTACGGTTAGCACATAATGATTGTCTGATGTCTAGATAATTAATACAAATTTAATTGCCTAAGGTCTTCATACATACATAGTCAATCACATATTTCATTCACCTTTTCTTGAATTCCATAGATGATATGATTTCATGAAATAGGTTTTAACAATTTTAAGTTGAATATATCTTATTTAATCTTTTCATTAGTATGCTTCAATATTTTATACAAAATATAACAACAAAACCTACCCACATGAGAAAGAATTATTTCGTTTTAGAAGAATAAATTGCAGTAAATATGAATCAATTCTAATAAGATTTTTAGTTAATATTGGCTGGCTACTTACTACCTATAAACATCAATTCCCCAATTTCATATGTATCGAGTGTAGCAAACAAAAAATTATTTGCAATTATTTGAAGCAACTTTATAAGTATCTCTATACTCTATATATTATATCTTTCAATTATCTTATGTCAAATGCATAAACTGCCTAGGAATAAAGTTTTAATAAAACCGAAACCGACAAATTAACTTAAACAATAATAATTTTAGAAAAGATACCTAACTTAACTTAGAAGTATATTGTAGACCATGTTGACTAAATGCTTATCAAGTACTGATTTGTTAATATTCAATAACACCATATTAATCATGCAACACAAAGTGAAAAGGCAACATGTACTTTTGTAATATTGTGTCTAATATAATTAGCATTGTCTTAAAGGCAATAACAAGCAAACCTCTATAAGCAATAGCATGCAGAATAGAAGACTCATTTTTTAGAATAAATAGGTTTAAATGAAAATCTTTGTGTATGAAACATGATACAAGGTCTTATAATATGGTGAGAAATTTTCACATATACTTTAATACCTATCATACATAAAATATGAACGGAAACCAAGTTTGCCATTGTGCTGAGGCCTAATAATAGGAAGTTATTTTAGTTTTTGTAATATCAAGTTAAGGTTGGAGTTATTTCCTTGAAATAATATATAAAACTAATTTTCAGAAATGGTTTTACTAAGATTAGAATCATGATTTAGGCAAGTGCTATTGAATTCCAAATTCAGTGTTTTATACAATTTCCCTTGTTGCTTTTAATATAAAGTAATATGGTTCCCAACCTTAGGATTTTAACCGAGCAAATTATTCTGTCTATTAAACTGTTGATAATAAATAGGTTTACGCAAAATATCGTGATATTCAATTAATTCTTAAAAAACAGACTTATATTTACATATGTATGGATTTTTTCCAGGCAATCAATGTCCACTGCTGTATGAAGATAGATAGTAGATCTTCTCAAGCATTTGACATAAAATCTGATTTTTTGCATTTCTTATCCTGCTGGTGAATGGTTATATTGCGCAAGTCGCGTTAAACACCGGTGCTACACTATATACGTTTAAAGGAGTGAGAAGAAAGTGATAAACACCTAACAGACCAAATTTCAACTTCACTTATCTCTAGTACCCCATGGTATAAACTAACGAAGCTCTGGTAGCCAATACAATTATTCATGATTCCTAGAAACATACTAGCTTAAGTAAAATTCTTTGGAAGCAAGCGGCAGTAACTTTTATGGGATTAAGCTAGTATCCAGTTACTAAGCCACATGCCAATTGGTATGGTATTTCCCCCACGTGAAGCATACACATAGAGAAGTTTAAGTGAGCGTTTTTGCATTGATACTAAGAAAATTCTTTAAAATTTCTTATTTAACATGTGTTGGAGGACAAACACTCAAAATTTAAAGATAATTAATGAACTTGGTTTAGTATAAAAATTGAATTCTGCAACTTTTGTACTTTATAACCTTATATAACTAGTAAATAAATCCCTATTAAACATTCCATAGTATACTATAGAGTTATGGTGAAATTAGTAATTCATAGTAAATAGTGCTTAGTAATAATAATATAATAAATTGGGAGACAAACACATTATATTTTCTTAAGTTTTCGCGACTTGTATACATAATAAAACTACGTTTTAACGGTTTTAAGCGCGGTAATTTTATTTGATTTTGGTTTTTCCGACGTTTCGAACGGCACTGAAAAGTGGCCGAAACGTCGGAAAAACCAAAATCAAATAAAATTACCGCGCTTAAAACCGTTAAAACGTAGTTTTATTAGACAATTACATTGTATATTTCCAAACTAAATAAGTTACTGACCATTCTGGAGCCCGATTCTAGACATCCAGGCCACAATAAATAATATAATATGGTGGACAGAATTAAATAATGGTTTAAAATTTATATATATATATATATATATAACCATTTGTACTATACCAATTTACCAACCATTTATAATATTATATAACAAGTGGTTTTATTATACATAAAAGATGAAACAATTTGGGTTACTAGAAAATAATATCTTATTAACGTAAAGATTTTAATCTTGCCATCCAGTTTGCAACTTTGAAAGTTTTTACAAGCAATCTCTCAATGATAACCAGGTATGAGATAATAAAAGCACAGAATATAGAAAAGCATTATTGAACAAAGTTCTTTAATCTTTCATATTATTCCAAATAGTGGCGAAATAAAATTATTTTGTCATGAATGATTTGTAGAAGCACACATGGCATGATGATCAGAGCTTTTAAGTAAAATATGTATCTTGCTTGCTACTCAAAGTTATATTTTAAACACGATAGATGTGGCAGCATTGTCTATGCGGTGTACTCTGATGGAACCAGTCCCATACACATTTAGAAGCTGCAAAGCCAACACTGCTGTAGAATGTTTTTCTTCATATCACCGGTTTCCAGAACTCGGCACAAATGCAAGCCAAAGCAGTTCATGTTCTATAATCCAACCTTTTTTGAATACAGGCGTGTCAAGAATTTTACCACCTTCAATACACAATGGAGCCAAACACTTGCTTTTATTGGAAAATCTTACAATATTAGTTTAATCTGCTTTATTTCTATGGTTTTATTTTACTTCTTTTAAAATGTCTCATGAATTCGCTGAAATTCTATTTAACCAAGTCTGTACTGTGTTAAATAGAACTTGTACTTTTATATTAAGGTCTCTTCTCTTTTATGGTGATTTAGCATTCTATAGTAGTTTGCATTTTGTTGTAATCTATTCTATAAATTTGCCAAGAACACTAATAATGTGAGCATCAGTTGATAAAGCTAAAACATTTAGCCACTTGGCCCATTGTGTAGCTGTAATGAGTTTCAATTAGGTTCCATTGGGTAATAACATCTTTCTAATAACACTCAACCATAGTACCAGACAGCTCTGTACTTTTTTTGATACAGACATACACCACAAAGGCTACTTTGCACCTAGAGCAGACAAAGTAAGACATAAGAACAAAACTTCTTCATCCATAATCAATTGCTATGTACAGTTTCAGTGAACTTTTTAATCGGGGCAAATGTAGCCCAGACACATAATGGTTGCCTACATTGCTCAGCCACAACGTTCTCTTCATTTGAATGTATTCAACACTTAACAGCATCTTTGCCATAAGAATATTTTGAAGACCTGCAATAACCAAACAAAATTATATTAAACCTTTCTAAACTTGTATTTACTATAAATTTTAGTGACAGATAAAATTGTGTTTTTTTATAATTAAGATATATTAAGTTGCAAAACTATGGGAGTCACCTCAATTAGATCAGATAAATCCACTCTCATTGGTATACCTAAAATAATGTTTAGACTTGAGTTGGAAGCTCGCGACAGTTAATTAAGTACTCGCCAACACGATTTCGCGACTCTATACATAGTCATAGTTTTATCCGTGCAGGAACGGAGAAAGAATACAATTTCCTGCGGCCGGGCGGCCTGTCGTAAGAGGCGACTTAACAACCCACAGCCAGGTGGTAGGGCATTTGCCCAACTGGATGGCTACCACCCCTGGTCTAAAGAATGTCGCCATAACAACCTTGAGTTGTGTTCCGGCATTAGTGACCAGGTTCCAGTTTCCCTTAAGAGAGCAGCAGCGCATTTGTAACAACTTTGTTGTTGCAAATGTCCATAGGCGATGGTAACCGCTTTCCATCAAGTGGGCCGTCTGCCTGTCTGCTGATCTCCTGCAATAAAAAAAAAAAAGTCACTCTTCCGACTTCCCAACGAGATTGGGACGAGCCGCTCTGCGAACTGACACGGGAAAATCTTTTACAAACGTGTTCTAGGTCGACAGAGCGCGCTCGCCTTTTGGCCGTTGCTACTTGGGAGTCTGGACAATGGCTGCAGGCACACCCATCCTTCAATACAGGCACAATCCTAGACCATTCTACTTTTCTATTAGCTCCGAGCCTTCGCTTGGGGGCTCCATGTTATGTATCCCATCGTTGCCAGTGTGGGAGTATGGTGGACCCGTATGGACACCACGGATACCACCATAGTGTTGGTCGAAGATTTCGCCATGCCAACCTCAATGACATCATCCACCGGGCTCTTGTCAGCGTCGGCGTACCGGCCGTATTAGAACCGAATGGCTTGGTACGCGACGATGGCAAGAGGCCGGATGGTATGTCACTTATTCTTTGGAAGATGGGACGGCCGCTTGTTTGGGACGCGACATGTGTAGACACTCTAGCCCCGTCACATCTTCCAATGACTGAATTAGAGGCTGGCAACGCTGCTTCAAAAGCTGAAGCTCTCAAACGGCACAAATATGGAACCTTAGGAAGGGGTTATATATTTGTGCCATTTGGTGTTGAAACATTAGGTCCGTGGGGTCCGTTGGCAAAGAGTTTCTTCAAAGAGATTTGCAAGGAACTCTTTGATGCCACCCGTGATCAGAAGGCTGGCTCATATTTCCCCCAACAAATAAGCATCGCCATACAGCGCGGCAATGCAGCCAGCCTTCTGGGCACGCTCCCATCTGGCAGCGATTTGTTACACAGTCTATAATCGCTTGTACTGTATATTAAATAACAAGTATATTGATTAGAATTTTATAATATTATAAATTTAGTCATAGTCTTGCCATAAATATTCATATATATATATGTCCATAAATAATAATCCAGCAGATTAAAATCGGGACTAGACGACAGCCAGTCTTCAGCTCTGATGAAGTCCGAAACGTTCACTTTCAACCAAGACTGTGTGGACTGAGTTTTATGACCGGGCGCCGAGTCTCGCTGGAAGGACCATTCTTGGTTATTGAACATGGTGTTGTTAAGGGGCTTAACTACCTTCTCAAGAATGGTATCTTGATACACTTGTGCCGATGTTTTGATACCTTTTTCACAAAAATATAGCTCAGTCACTCCTTCATAGCTAACACCCCACCAAAATATTACTAGAGACGGATAACGGCCATGTTGCACTCTGTCGACTAATTGAGAAGCTTCCTTAGAGCTTTGAGCATAAATACAGTCATTTTGTTTCTTAAAATGTTGCTCAATTGTAAAAATTTTCTCATCCGTAAACGAAATTTTTGTGTGACCTCCCTTTGCGTACCGCTTCAGTAGTTGTTTCGATTTTACCACCCTATTCTTTTTTAAATTATGAATTAAGAAATGACCAGTACGTCCCTTATAGGTTGCAAGTCCTAAGTCATATTTAAAAATACGCGATATGGTTCTAGGTGATATCTTTATCTCCCGAGATAAAATGTTTTGCTTTCGGACAGGATTTCTTCGAATTCTTTCCCTTACTGCTTTAACCATCTTTTTCGTATGAACACTACGTGGAAGGCCAGATCTTTTTCTGTCACAAACAGAGGAGGTCTCATTGTACCTATTAATAGCCTGGTACACAAACATTTGACTAATACCAAGCATTTGGAAAGTTTAAAAAATTGCATTTGGCTCCATACCTACTTTGTGTAATGCAATCACAGCGATTCGGTTCTCTTTATCGCCCCACTCCAATTTATTATCGCAAAGGTAAATATGAAAAAACGCGAATTCTGAAAATCATGCATTTTTTGTATTTAAAGACTATAAATATGGTTTGCTATGGTATAATAAGGACACCAAAATTATCGGAAGCCCGTCATTTAGACAAAAAATTAATAAATAAACAATACAATGAATTACGAAATACGTGTATTAGGTATATCGATAGAAATAATGTTCAATTTTAACGTGACGACTTACCTACTAATTATAATAGTTTAGCGTGACGACTTACCTACTAATTATAATAAAAACACAGTTACTTTAATTTTGGCATTAGTCTGCAAATGTAACATAATATATGACATGACCAAAATAATTAATAATTATAAAAACAAATATTACGGCATTGCTAAAAAACCACGACAAGACATTTTGTAATTTGTAAGTAAAACCTCAGATTAATAATATTCAGAGAGAAAGTTTTTACCTCACTTTGCTAAATATCAGGCAAAGGAACTAAATTCATACAGCATGAATAACAATATTATTCAATCAAACTGAACATCTTTGAATGACGTGAAAATATGGAATTTTAGATTTTTCACATTGTTGTGATTAAAATAATGATTATATTTTTGTAATTTGTATATATAATTACCGACAACATGCAATATATAGGTGTGAGGGGTGTTGGAAGGTTATGACAAGGACAGTGGGTTAGATTAGGTTATCTGTAAACCAATGCAATGACAGAACCGACTTAAACTTTTGTTTAAATTATTAACGAATAAATGGAAAGCAGTCGATTCTGCCACTCGCCAGCCGCTGCCGCGTCACGCTCGCTTCGCTCGCTCGGCTCGTGGGCTTTGGTCTAAAGATAACCTAACCTAACCCACTGTCCTTGTCTCTGGTTACACCTTCAACCACCCCTTACACCTATACTTTGTTCTGCTAACATTGGTATTGCATGTAGTCGGTAATTATGTATACAAACTAGAAAAATATATTAATTATCTTAGTTACAATAATGTGAAAAATCTAAAATTCCATACTTTCATGTCATTCAATGATCTTCAGATTGATTGAATAATATTGATATACATGCTGTATGGATTTAGTGTCTTTGCCTAACAAGTAGCAAAGTGAAGTAAAAACTTTGTCTCTTAATATTATTAAACTGAGGTTTCACCTAGAAATTACAATTTTTTATTAATGCCGTAATAGTTGATTTCATAATGATTAATTATTTTGGTCATGTCATATATATTACATTTGCAGACTAATCCAGAAATTAAATAAGTGATTGTGTTTTTATCACGACTAGGTGAGTACTGAGTCGTGACGCTAAAATTGAACATTATTTTTATTGATATTGCGCACGCAGGTTTTTAACGTAATTAATTGTATTGTTTATTAATTTTTTACCTAAATGACGGGTTTCCGATAATTTTAGTGTCCTTATTATACCATAGCAAACCATATTTATAGTCTTTAAATACAAAAAATACATAATTTTCAGGTTCCGCGTTTTTTCACATTTACCAAAATTATTTCTAATCTAACTAACCTCTAACATAAACTTTTTTAATGTAACCTTATGACGTTTGACATAGAATTGACAGAATGCATGCTGCAAATAACGTCAAAGAGGATGTAAAAAAACTGTATATCGTTTAAAACAGATGCTTCGGTCGGATTTATTTTATTGATAAAACACATGTAAAATAATTAATTTAGCTGTAATCGGGTTCCAATATTTAGTTGAAATTATTTTTGTGTGTGTTCAAGTGGGTCTCGGAATGGTAAAAATTATAGATCTACCGGTAGGTGGCACCACTAAAGTCTTCCTAAACGGTGGGATTAATTTTGATGATTTTTTTGTTTTAATTAAAGTGGATTCGAAAATGGTTTAAATTAACTATTAGCCCCGGTAAGTGTCGCTGCAATCGGGTTTTACGTTTTTTTCTAAGGACAGGACAACGTCTGCCGGGTACAGCTATTGAAAGATAAAAATGAGTTTTAACTTCACTTCAGTCTATGCCTATTTTACAATAGACTTGGGTAATTCGCGAATGAGAGATAAATATGAACTATATGCTATAGGCGATGCCTACATCCCATTTCAAAATTTATCTCTCATTCGCTCAGTTAATAAATATATCGTAGCACAATTGGCTCACCAGCTCAATCAGCTCAGTTGACGATACAGAGCATAATGGCTACGTTACACTTGTGGGTCACAACAACCACGTTCACGATCGCGATACTTCCCGCTCCAATTGCTTGCGGGCGTTACAATCATTAACTCTAGTGGAGCAGTTATTGGACCCACCTCTTGATATGGGTTGCTGTGAGCGTTGCGTGATCAAAAATTATGAGTTCATTAGTTACGTTTTCGCCACGTCCATAATGCCCGCGGTCGCCGGGTGGAACGGCTGATGGAGCATTTTGAGCATTGTGAGCTATTGGAGAAACACGCTGAATGTCGTCAACACGTAGAGTGTAAATACACCTTTGTCGCTATCAAAATAAAGTTGAGAATACTTAAGCATATATTTATAAAGAATATACTATTCTGTTCATATAAATCAATACTACATTGCATAATCACCTTTATTATAAAATTTGTTTTCTTTGAAGTAAGGTTAAGAATAAATTTTGTATCCTTATGTCAACATTAAAATTTCACCGGGGGAAACCTTCGAAGTTGGCCGGCGCAGTTTCTAAATATTTTAGTTTTTTACAAATTAATTTATAAGCTAATAGGGATCAGAATAGTTATCCTTTGTAAATATTAGTATTTTTATATATTTTTATTCATTAATTACTAGTCTAGTTCTCTTCTTAGGGTAAGTTTTTTCCAATTTTTATGAACGAACCACCGTACCCGGGGGGCTTAGTGCCCCCCGCGAGTTCTTATGTCACAATAATATCTAATAATTGTGACATGGATACGGACTGTTCTGTGCCAAAAAGAATAATGAAGCGTAGTCGTTTGCATAAAATATGGAAACACTGTAATAAAAGAAAGACAAACATAGTTCGGAGGCAAATCCTGCTAAGAACTCCGATTGCCACCGTCATAGTAATGATTTGACGGTAGTCTCCAGTTTTACCAACAACTGAATACACTGATACTACTGCTCCTCAGCCTCCCACACAAATCGGCAGATATCAATATGAATTAAACGATCATGGGCCTTTTATTGTTCATGTACAAAAAATATAGACATCTGCTGATGATGGGACTTCTTTAAACTCCATCGCCTTGGAAGATTTTTAAAGAAAAATACATTTAAAAACATTGTTAAGGGCAGTCTGAAAAGAATAGGGAGAAACAAAATGTCTCTATCTTTCCAAAATTTCGTTGATACTAATAGCTTTGTCTCTTCAAATATCTTAACTAATAATAATCTCAAAGCGTTTATACCCACCTTTAATGTTACAAGAATGGGATTAGTTAGAGGAGTTCCCGTTGACTGGTCTCCTGATGAAATAAAAGAAAATACAAATGTACCCATTGGATGTGGTGACATAATTAAAATTAGGCGCCTAAACTACAAAGCCATTATTGAGGGTTCCCCTACATGGACCATCACAAACTGTAGTGTTCACTTTTGATGGTCAAGTTTTACCCAAACGTGTATTTATGTGTTTTAATTCATTACCTGTAGAATTATATACCTACTCCACTATACAATGCTACAACTGCTGTCGTTTTGGACCCACCAAAACACAGTGCCGTTCAAGACCAAACTGTTATAAATGTGGTCAGGGCCACACTGGTGATAGTTGCAATGTTGAGGAGGATCACGGATCTTGTTGCTTATGTTTTGGGCTTCATTGTGCTTCTAGTAAAAATTGTCCAGAATACTCGAGGCAAAAACAAATTAAAATTACTATGGCTGAAAATAGTATATCGTATATGGAGGCTTCCAAATTACATCCTACAATCTCTAAACCATATGCCGATGTTTTATGTTCTATGCCAAGCAAATCTGCCCGAAATGAAATTACAATTGTTCCTGACTCACCACCCCAAAGAACTGTTTCATATAAAAAAACAGTTTTTGTTAAGCCTTGATCGCCTCCAAAACAAAATAAAGGCTATGACCGTGAGGCCCATGATGCCTTAACAAAAAATTATAATATGCCTGCTCGGAGGGAGCAAATGGTTGTGTTTTACCATCTCTTTCCAATGACTCCAATCAAACACTTGCAGATATTATTTTGTCTTTATTAAAATTGTTATCTCAATCCAATTTAGGCATACCGAACAACGCAGCTACATTAATTAATACTTACTCAACAAATCTCAATAAAAATGGACAACATGGACCAAATAGTCCAATGGAACTGCAGAAGTGCAATCAATAAAAAACACAAATTAATTTACATTATAAATAAATTTAATTCCTTTATTCTTTAACTATCTGAAACTTGGCTTAAGTCAAATTACACCTTTAAAGTCCCTGGTTATTCTTGTTTCAGGAATGACAGGGCTGATGGGTATGGTGGTGTGTGCCTACTCATCAGGGATACTTATTTTATATCTCTTTTTCCTCTTCCCCAACACAGTGATTCTTTTTTTATTATCGCTGCTATTGTAAATAATATATACTATGTTTCTATATATCCCTCATCCTTCTCCACAAATTTTCAATGAAATAAAAAATCTGATTTCTCTTCTTCCTAAACCTTTCTTGATTCTCGGTGATTTCAACTCTCATCGTAGATCTTGGGGCAGTTCAACATCTAACAGTTATGGGGATGAACTGTTAGATATTTTGGAGTTATATGATTTATGTGTTTTAAATTCAGGCTCTCCTACTCGTCTCACTAAACCTGATGAAACAATCAGTGCTGTTGATTTGTCTATAAGTACTTCTTTGTCTTGGTCTACTTTAAGTTCTACTTTTAATAGTGACCATCATCCTATAGTTATTTCCTTGCCCTGCAAAAATAAAAAAATTCCTATCATAAAATATCCTCGATTAAAATACAAATTAGTTGATTCTAAATGGGAGCAATACAAATTATCAATAGAAGAAAACCTTGCACAATCCTCAGATATAAATTCAGATTGTTTTAAATGCATTTTACTGCAAGCGGCTAAGAGTGTCTTTTTCTAAGAAAACACCACATAATAATAAATTTCTATCCCCACCATGGTGGGATGAAGAATGCACTAGTGCTATTAAAAAACGGAAAACAGCTGAGAAGAATTACAGTAGTAATATGTTTTCAGAGAATTACGACGCCTTGTTGGATATATAGAAGAAGACAAGGAAGTTATTTAAAAAGAAGAAATTTGAGGGTTGGAGAACATTCTGTAGTTCTTTGACGCCTGAAACTCATTCTACTGTTATTTGGCGTAACATCAAAAGATTTAGATAGAAGGAGTGCTGTGTTAGAACCATTCTAAAACAGCACTCCTTCCTGTTGTATTAGCTGATCAATTCCTTGACCGTTTGCCCCCGCTTCTGCCCCACAGCATGATTTAATTTGTCCTTCAGTATCTACTTCTGTCAATCCTTCTTCCATTTTAAACCAGCATTTACATTAGTTGAGTTGAAAGGAGTCCTCGCTCATGTTAAGGATAGCGCCCCCGGCGAAGTTAGGATTTCGTATTCATTTATAACTCCGCTAGGTGAAAACGGCCTAAATTATTTTCTAAATGTTGTAAACAAAGCCGTCACGACATGTGACATTCCCCCATATTAAAAAGATCAAATAGTGTTGCCATTTTTAAATCAAAACAAACAAAATGGAGGAGGTTCTCAATTCATCTATATATTTTTTTGTAAGTTCGTTACACGATTTCTCCTTCAATTGTGAACTGATTTCAAACTTTTTCTTTTAATCGAAAGGGTATACTCCCGAATTGGTCACATTGTCACCATGTCAGGATCAGATAAGTGGATCCCGGGGAATCCAGAGCAATCCTTGTTGACGAGCGTCTACATCGAAGAGTGAGATAGCAAGCTTGTATACGCGTGCCAATAATATAATTTCTACAGGCGCTTAATATATTAAAGCTATTTGGGTATTTGTGCAACTAAAAAAAATAAAAAAAAATTTTTTTAATAAAAACAAAATCATATTTTTATGTTTTATTTCGCACCGACTTCAATATGTTGTAGAAATAAGACGGTTAAATATTTATTTTATACTTTTTAGTTTGATCTAGTTTGGTTTTTGTTAAAAAAACAAATTAACTCCTGTAATATTACTAATTTTGGATGCGGTTTAAGAAATAGTTTCTTGCAAAATCCAGTTTGTAATGTATGAAACTAATCTAAGCAAAAACAATGTGTATACATAGTCATCATCGTCAGAATAGAGGAGTATGAAAGGAAAAGACATATTGTATCGAACACAAATAAAGGCATTTTCATTTTAAACATTTCCCAAGATTACAATAATAATATGTCTGTCTGCCTTTGATTATCTTGATGTCTGCTACAGAGCAATGTGAATGGAGTCGCAGGCTAACATTAATTTCAAAATATACAAACTGACTTGAAATATCGCTGTGTAATTGATAAAGAAGAGTTACGTTACTGTAAATTATCATTACTAAAATGCATTTCTAAGCTTGGGTCTATTACATTAAAAGCCCCCATGCCTTTTCTGTATGCATATTATAGCTGACCTGCGTTTATGTTTGGGTTATACTACTATTGATTATGTTGGAATGCGGTGCGGTCCACACACATGTTCTAAACAGCTTATTTTAAAAATGTGTTCTCTAAGGCACAAATAATTGATACTTTCGAAGAATTCCCCGCGATAATCCATTTCTTAAAAAACTCATTTAAAATAAAATACAGAAATAAGACTTTATTCAATTGCTGTTACTTATAAAGATTAGTGTTATAGATTGTAATAATATCATTAAAATGCATAATTTTAAAGTGTGTTTTTTTAGACAAAAATGTCATAATTTATCATACGTATGGGAGTTAATGACCGTCACAAAAGTTAATATGGTCTATATGACATTTTTGTTACAAGTAATCGTCCCTGGAAAGCGAGTGGGTTGACCGGAATCATTAGATGATAGAAAGCATGACAAATCGACGGTACCTGGTCACCCAGGTTCCGGGAGGAGTTGTATATTTAAATATTTATGTAATTTATTTGATCTAATCTTTGAAAACGACAGGAGTAATTTATTTCTAGAAATTATCTTACTTTTAATATTTAGACAAACATTGTGTCTTTTATTAGGGTTCCGGAGTATTCTGACAAAAATGGAACTATAGAAATGTTTAAATGTTCATTTTGTATCAGTAATCATCATCGTGTGTGATATGGTCATGATAAATTTATATCTACCTAAGTTTATTTATATATCACGTATAAATATCGCGATTGAATGGTAATTTCTAATATTTATTTTATAAGAATAGCAAATTCTATCAACTTTCATTTGTACAAATCCAATAAATAGATTTTGTTCCAGCACCTTAGAAATTAAAAAGATTATTAAAAACAGCGCAGAGAGTGAGGCTCAACTCAAGCGAAAGCGAGAAGTGGTAGGCAAGTTGTAAAATAATACGATTGATACACATGGCCGCGTACACGTAGAGCCAAGAAAGGTCAACGAACTTTTATGGGGAACCTGGTTAACCCCTTTCAAAAAGGATAATTAAAACTAAAGGGTGAACATTTTACTCCAAATCCTTCGCTGTGCAGGCTATTGGCCTTTAGAACTCTTTACCAGTAGATGTCAGAAAAGCTAAATCACTTGCCATTTTTAAAACATCTGTCAAAAACCATTACCTTAGCCTTTATATATAAAAATGAATGTTTGGCTGTATTTCCTTTATAGAATCGTAAACTATACGTTTGATCATGTGATAATTTTTAGCAAAGTTGTTGTGCATGAGCCAAAGAAGGTTTCTGAGTTGGTTTACAATTGGACCCGGTAGGTGGCGATGTTGTCGGCATATCGATTGAAGCTTTTCCGGCAGGACGGCGTTTGCCGGGACAGCTAGTTTATAATAAAATATATGTTTTTCTATTCTTCTTAACTTTGCTGTAAACTGTCCACATTGTTTTTTTTTTATTGCAGCAGTTCAGCGGAGAGGCAGTCGGCCCACTGAATGGAAAGCGATTACCATCGCCTATGGACATTTGCAACACCAAAGGTGCTACAAATGCGCTGCTGCTCACTTAAGGGAGTCTGGAACCTGGTCACTAATGCCGGAACGCAACTCAAAGTTGTTATCAACTCATAGTCGGGCAAATTCCCTACCACCTGGCTGTGGGTTGTTTAGTAGCCTCTTACGACAGGCCGCCCGGCCGCAGGAAATTGTATTCTTTCTCCGTTCCTGCACGGATAAATAGGTACTGTTCTTCTTTTTTTATTTAAGTATACGTAGACATAGTTGTTAAAAGTATCCTCTCAGTCAGGTTGCCTGGAAGAGATCGCTTTAAGCAATAAGGCCGCCTTATGTTTTGCTGTTAAATTATTGTAACTATTCGTTGTGTAATTTTTTATTTGGTGAACAATCAAGTGTTTTCTGTTCTGTTCTGCATAAATCCAACAATGGCCATATATTATATACAAACCTCTTCGCTCTAGGTGTACGCGGCCTTAGAAGAAAGACTTGCGAGCAAATCCTAATTGAAATTATTTGTAGTTCGAGTCACAGAGTACTTTCGTTTATTTCGTTCGGGCTGGAGGTGCATACGCAAGCGAGGTCACAGCACGGACGCGGGACGTCGAGAGGAACGGCCAGGCATTTTAGTTGGTATCCTCGACCGCTGATGGTATATGTTAATAGCACTTCTGTGAGAGTCTAGTGCCACCCCGATGTTGCGAACCCACACGCGCCACCACGCTTCTCCAGCGGTGGTTTGTTCTCAAGCTAATTTTTCTTGGATAAACAAAAGGTGAATCATTAGAATATCTACTGTCAGCAATAAAAATTCCTGCTCCCACTCTCATCGAAAACTATTATTATTATAATTTAGAGGCTCGTGCTCTATGTATATCATATTAGATTAGAAAATAAGAAAAAGAAAACCGGAATCTTAAGATAGGTCACATTTACCTTCTGTACAGGATCCCTAAATCCGTATAGTAAATACGAGTTGTAGTCTCATGCTGAGCGCGTCGATTAAGATGTTTACCCAACAAACGATGCAACGCAGTATGATTGGCATGAATGAACCATTCAAACGCAGATCAACCCATCTGCCGGCGTTAACACCACAGTGGTGTATTGAGCCGTCAATACGTCAAGAACTTCAGAGTAATTTAATTTGTCGATTCAGGCTTAAGCTTTTATAACTTAAGTTAGATAAATGGTCTATGGATTGAAATTGGACCGCGGATAACCTTGGGACACTTGAGATATAAAATGTGCCGAATGAGTTTATGACTAACTGTACGTTTTGATTAAATTCCTACGTGAACAGTTAATTTTCATTCACATCTTCTGAACCTTGCAAGGTTCATGGAATATAGCATTTATACCTTAATCTTTAAAACTCTCAATGAAGTCTGTTGAGCCGTTTCGGTATCTATTCGAGATATACTTTCAGATAATTAAATAGACAAAAATGCTAAAAACGATCATCTATTATTATTTATATTTATTAAGCGTCATTTAATAACAGCCCACATACGTCCCATTGCTGGCTTTGAGCCTCCCATTTGTTTATAGGGGAACGAACAGTATACCCGCCATAATTGTCAAAGGCAGTTTGACGGGTTTGACACAGATTATCTCGATGTGACGATTCCATGACGAAGAATATAGGTAGTAGGTCAGATGTCATATAAATAACAGTAATTCCTTTTTTAAAGTTTGTTTTCTAGGTAGCTACTCAGATGTCCGGTAGACGAATTTTAAATTGTAGGTAGGCGTAGTGGGTAAGAGGGAAGGTATACTTACTCTTTCTGCAACCGCTATGGTCCGGAGTTTTTGAAATATTAATTTTTGGTAAACATAACCTCGCCTATTCTTTATTAATATTATTGTGATAAATGGTGAAATGTCGCGGACAGTGACCAAAATAGTGATTTAGGTTAGGTAAGATTAGCTCCAGACTGCCAGAACCATTGACTATTTATCTTATATACACGATTTTAGTCGATTTATAATTTCGTCTTTATTGGCGTCTTATTTTAATATTTTCATGGTTACTCTTGTAGTGTATGTGAATGTGCTCTGTTGTGTTTTTTCTTAATTTTTAGACAACTTAAACTGTTTTTTGGTCCTTTTACTGTTGATTACTGGCTTTCTTTTGGACTTTGAAAGGGTTATTCAACTTTGGACCTGTGATATAAGTGCAATATTAGTGAAAAAATAAGTAAGGTTATGTTTTAAAAAAATTCAAGATCTCCGGAACATAGGGATTGTAGTAGGTGTAAGTATGCCTACTCCTGGTGGTGCTACGCACCATGATCGGGTGCAAATCCAGGTGAGAGGTCTTGTCCTCCTTCTGTGAGCACATCATGGTTGCGAAGGAGGAGGCGGAGCGTGAGCGAACTTCTTTGCTCCGCTTCCGCCAAAGGAGCACGTGCCGCGTTGGAAGGCGAGTAACAACATTCGGCCGCCATAAGCGGGCAGCGCAGTTTGGGCCCCATGGGGAATAGGGGTTCTCACTCACCTGCACATGCCGTCGAGTTGAGGTGATCTCCGATGGGGCAATTTACAAAACGTCCCACTCCAGACTAGGCCTAGAAGATGCCGGGCGACAAAAGAAATCCCCGGTAGTGGAAGAGGCCTATATTCTAGGCCCCCGCCTGCCGGGGCACGCGGGGTTGGGTCCGTTTCCCGCTTTCCCGTAGCACTGGCATAAGGCGCAGGACGGAACACTCAGGGGTTTTAGTAGGTATCCCTGACTGGCGCATGGCAACAGAATGGCACCAGTTGTGACTGGGCATGTTAGTGCCACCCTTGCTAGACTTGGCGAACCCCACACACGGGTCGCGAACTATCGCCCCAAGCTTCTATGCTTGTTGCGGCTTGTGGTCCTCAATCGGATTTCCCCTGGTTAAGAAAAGGGGTAAGTATACCAGCCCCCTATCCACTCCACCACCTCGCTATTTAAAATTCGTGTATTAAACATGTATAGATTTGCCGTTTTCTAATTTCTACTCTATACGACTGTTGTTGCAGCGGCGCTGAGTTTAGTGATAAGCGAACTATTTCAAAATGACAAAACAGAAGAATGGGACAATTTAGAAGGGTAGTGGGAAGAAAAAGCATGCACGTAGCTGATTAATGGGCATGAAATGCAGCTGTATACCTCATTACATTTAACTTTCACCTTTACTAATTATGTTATAGTTCATTTAATGTTAAATACATTAACATGCGGTGCGGGATATAGTATATTTTATGTTAATTTATTTACATCTTTGCGATTTCGAATTGACTAATGTGCGTGCGAAAAAGGGAACACGCTGTCAGATTTGTATGACCATCAACTATTTTTTTACTTTTCTTTGATTAAATTATTTGTTTAAATATAAAGAAACGTTTAATTTCCAACAATGTTTTATTTCTTTATTGTAACACGAATTATAATTAAACTAGTTTCTTTCTGTACTTCTCCTCCGTATATTTTTTGTAGTAGGTAGTATAAGTTCACGTTTGACCATGATATATCCATGATGTAGTGTATTGTAGTGAGTGAGAAGATATAGACGATATGGTCTAAGATGGATCACGCTTACCTAGCTTAAACAATACGTGCAATACACTTAAAAGATGGTATTAATTCCTCTTCGTCGTCAGCCAATCACAGTCCACTGCCGGACATAGGCCTCCCCAAGTCAGCGCCCCTCATCCCGGTCCTCCGCCATTCTTATCCAGCGCCTACCGGCAACCTTGTGGTGATTCACGTTCACGTATTAATAAACTGAACTTAAAAATTATGTTTGAGGTAACCTTAGAAACATGTGATTGCAAATTGTATTCCGATTTCTACCAGTTAACGAACCTTACAAGAGTTTTTGTTATTTAAAATTGCCTGTTAAGCCTAATAATAGGAAAATAGGTGAAACTGTTATTTTTTTTCGAAGATTGTGAAATTTAAATATTTCCTCAATCGACCTTCTATCGGTCACAGGAAACTTAGATTTCGCGTCAAATGCTTCAGACGTTACGGCTGAATGCACGGATGTCGACTCCGATAATAATTAATATCACTTGTTGTAATTGAGACGGTTAGGTGTAATGTGTCTCCTTATTTCAATATTTCAAGTGAGGTAAAAGAAGTTAATTATATCATGTTGTTAACGTAAAACAGTGTTTGGTGCTACTATGTGCAAATGAGCTGATGATAAATGTTTTCGTTCGCCAATCTATACACGCTTTTAAAATCGAACTTATTAGACAATTATGTATAAGTTACAATCCATGAAAGATTTTGTGTCGACCCGGTGTCGATTAACGTATAATTGGAACCGACAGTAGTGTGGCACTACGTTGTTCTGGAACTTTTGGAAAGGAGTATCTTGTGATTGTAAAAATCGTGAATATGGTGAGATAACATACATATATACTTTACTATACTATACTGGATGACTTGAGTAAGATTGGTTTTACTTTTGGATGTGGACTTGTCCAAAACCAATCTTAAGACGTTAATATAAAAATATTTTTAAAATGCTCTTTACACTTGTACAATCGTCTAACCTTTAGAATGTAATAACAGGTGGTAAAAGTGGGTAAGCACAATATGTATGTAGATTCCGCATTTGGTACACACCTAATAATAATAATTGCAATATTACATCGGTAGTTATAATCTCATCAACTTCCCTCTTGATGGAACGTATAGTAAAAGTGAGAGTGCCTTCCATTGGCTGTTGAGCGTCTAACGTTTGTAGATGCGCATTTGGCTTGCGTTCAACGTCGCTAATCAGGTCATGTGTGCACGCACCTTTACTTCCCACGTAATATTGTATGTATTGTGAGTTGGGCCTGCATTCTAAAACGTTAACTATTCTCGAATGTACTACGTATGTACTGTACACTCGGGATTAAACTTTACAGCAGATCTTTATCTAGCAAGAATGGATGTATCCATTCCTTATAATCTCCCAGTGTACAAGAAGATTATATATCACGCTACTTTCTACAGCTAATTAGACAGTTCATAAGCTTTTGCACTGAATATATAATTATGTACATTTATAATCGGATATAATAGAAAAGGTTGTAAAGTCTGTAAACTCCTCAATTTGCATCCATTCAACTTAATCTTGTACATGACCATGACCTTTGAATTTTACTGGATATTATTTATTATATTATTATATAGTATTCTCATTTCGGAGGCCAGGACTCATTTTGGGTCGTTGAGCCGCAACAGTTAGTTAAGTTAGTTATCTATACTAATATTGTAAAGAGGTAAAGTTTTTGAGTTTGTGACGTTAAGTTATCACTAGTTTAAGAATGTAAGTATTAGAAAAAAGTGGCGCGGTCGCCGCGCCCCCTAATCGGCTAGATAGGCTTATGCGATGTAGGCGACACTGGGGTACGGGCAGTACGGGAGGGTAAATATTTTGAATTCTCTTAGTAGGTAATTAAACTCAACAAAAAGTAAAGAGGTAAAGTTTGTGACGTTGTAGGGGGTAATCTCTGGATCTACTAAACCGATTTTGAAAATTCTTTCACCAGTGGAAAGCTACATTATTCCTGAGTGACATAGGTGATCATTATAATAAGTTTTTTTTTCTGATGCCCAGCGAAGTGGGCCCGGGTCAGCTAGTTTATTATAAAATATCAGTTTTTTTCCCGCGACTTTATTGAGACAACTTTAGTTGGAAGTGTCCATACCTCACTAGACATACCTACTCTCTTTTTATTATTAAATTTTTTAGGTTTTATTTTTATTTGTTTTTTATGTAATATCAAAACTATCAAAAAAAAATATAGGACGTATTAATCTACAACATTTTTGCTTTAATTCATTATATATATTAAAATAGCGTCTGCTAGCCACAACTTATACATTGATCCTTGGCTTGTTGTTCTGTTTCTTAATCATATCATATCATAAAATTGCTTATCAAACTCTATTCAATTTAATGTTGATTCTGCATGTCCAGTTATTATAGTTGACCGCAAAGAGGGTGGTTACAAACTCATGGAACGTTACTTCTCTATCTTTGTTTGTTTTGCGAAAAGTGCATTTAGTACACGTTACAGGCATTTATGGCTGCATTACAGCAATTTATACCACGGCACGTAATGCCCGAAAGAATCACCTCGGACAATGTCCCTAACATTGTTGGCTATTGTAACATTTCTTAACAATATTTTCTTCTCCAATCTAATGTTTTACCTGATGCAATTTAATGTTTCATTTTCAAAGAAATCGTCATTTGCCTGGCACAGGATAGAGGCTATGCTTATTTTACATCTTCCTACACTTGTGTCTTCGGACCCTATCATCACCCTCGAAGTTCACATCCCTATCACCACCCTTCTTAATTGGACGATCACGGACGTCTGTTCATAAGCCACAGATGGCCAGAATGAATAATATACGCAAACTCTTCAGTTGGCTCATATAAAAGCGCTAAATTCATAACTAATGGAGCAACATTTCTGGAAGCGTTACATTCAAGAATATGTTACTCTCAAAGAACGAAATGGTAAGCCTCTTCTACACCACTTGAAAAATATATAATGGTGCTTATAAAGGACTTTGATATTTGGATCGTGTCATACGTGTGTTTCCCTGCAACTACAGGAATTTTGGAATGGTTGAGTTTTGCACGAAATGAAGAACTATACGACGGGTATGCGGTGATGTACGCCCTCTACTACTTCAATACCTGGTATTCTAGGGGGAGCATGTCTAAACCTCATTGGAAATATTCTCTTTGTATGATTTTATTATTTAAGTTTTTCATTTTACTTGCTTTTTTATGTTATGTCAAAACTATCAAAGAAAATATCGCACGTATTAATAAAATATCTACAACATTTTGTCTTTAATTCTTTATATATTAAAATACAGGCTGCTAGCCACAATTTATACAAAAGAATAATACGTTTCAATTATACCATATATCACCATGTCAGTATATTTATTGCACCAACATCGAATAAGTGTTACGTACGTAAGGTTCCAATTATCTACACTAAATACGCTGGTAAATTGATATTTGCATACAAATTTAATTTGGGCTGTCTTTTACTTATCCAACTCAGAGCAAATAGGTAATCGTTATAATTTAATCACTGTGTACACTCAATCCACTGTATCGATGAAAGCCTAAGTAGTCCTGACTACGCCAGATTACATATTGTAAGATGTTAGTAGAATATCTACCACATGATCATTCTATAAATATTTTGTTTAAATATATAAATAGTATATATATAATCAAATAGAAACATTTTCAACTGTCAACCATATTATAAGTACAACATATTATGATCATTCTATAAACATTTTGTTTGAATATATAAATAGTAATAATAGGAACCTTTTCAACTGTCAACCATATTATAAGTAGGTGCAAACCTGCTAGGAAATCTTTAACTCCGTTTTCACTAAAATAATAGAGCTTTAAGTATTTTCGTAGTGTGCCTCCTCTTTTTTTATCAAATACACACTAAGCGCGGGCGGATTTAGATCTACTTTCCTTCAGCAAAGCGTGAATGTTTGAAAACATTTTTACTGTGATTATTTGAGCTTTGAATAATGGCGATAGAAACTATATTCGATTGACCTGCTGTAGCGCCAGATCAGACCGAATCTGCCAAGAGGCACTGTCGCGAAACGCGACCACGTTGCGATATAAAAGGAAGTTTTGTTTAAATTTCTTTTACATAGACCGCTTGTCCGTTCTCGTGTTTGGCCTCGCAGTGGTCGTTTCAATTTTCGTCTAACATCATGTCTCCTCGTTTTCTAGTAAGTAAATAAATGAAAATTTATTATTGCAATTTTAATACATAAACAAGTGGTGCCTTAATTTGACACTGTGATAACTTAAAAATTTTACGTTAAAAATAATATATTATTTAAATATAAATTTATCTATAAAAGTTTTGTAGGGTGTTTAATAGCTAATTTATTAGTAACCGTTCTTCAAAAACGTTAGCAATTTTTCATTATAAGGGCTTAATATATTATAGAATCGTTCAATTACATGGAAAGTCGTGGACGCTAAAGGGAAATAAGAACAAAATTGCAAAGTAAAAGGCGTGATGTGATTCTTTTTAAATTTATTTAGTTTCTTGATCATTATCGAAAGTTGAAGTTAGATTTCAATTGATAATAAAATTCAGCGCTACTACCTATTTGATTACAATATAATCATAGTCGTGTAACAAACAGTGTTCTAGATACGATGTAGCCTTTAATATCAATAGATATTTCATAAGCATAGCGAAATTTAGACATATAGTAGTACTTATTTTATATATGAATGCTGTTGCGAATATGAAGCTTAATATGTATGTAGCAATATGATAGATTTTGAGATTAAATTGAATATTATATAATTACTGTTTGTTACACATATTATTTTATAACATACCTCAAATAGGTAGAACACATTCGCGTTTAACAAGCTTGAGAAGGTGCTATATGGAACCTGCCTACCGGCAGGAGGTGCGTTCTATTTTCGGTGGGCTTATTATATTATTAATCTTTACATTAAGTAAATTTTCGATACTATATGAATGTGAATAATGAAAATTAAACCTACAACATGTTCAGTATTTAATGTATGTCTATAGATATGTTCATGTCTACATTATATGAACATCTAAGATACCGGCAGTTAAGTTTTCTTGCATTGTATTCGATTATATGAAATTAAATAATATAAAAAAAATCAAACTTAGATTTAATATTACTGAATTAGAATATTAATGTAAATTGAATTTTGCATCTAATATCACTCTATATATCTCTATATAAGTTTTTGTTTTTTTATCAGTTGGCACTGATCTGTGTGGCTGAACTCAGCATCGTGATCATGGCAGGAGGCGGCGGAGGTGGCCACAAGAAGGTGATCATACATGTACCGTTGTTCGTGAAAAATCACCATCACAAACATACCATAGTAAAACACATTCACCACAAGAGCGGAGGCGGAGGAGACGACCATTACGAAGTTCTTGGATACACCTACGGGGAACCAAAGCCTGCGCCACATTTAGGAGGAGGTAAGAGTCGTCTTCAACTATCACTCTTAGTAATTAATCGTAAGCCTTCATATTGTGCCACATATTAACCATTGTTTACTGGCTCCATAAAATGCTCTATTTCGGATCGATGTTCCATCACAACCTCTTCTTTTACCTTCATTTACCTCTTTTTCCGGTATCTTAATAAGAACTAAGAGAATCGTAGTAGTTGCAAACATTCTCCATATAATACTTACACGTTTGTTAGACTATTGAACATAGACAAAAGGTAACCTCCCAGTAAAGGTGTAACCCTGAAAAAGTGCAAAATGCTATAACGTTAGGTACACGATGCCACAAATAAATTATTTTCTCATATAATAATAAAAGCCCGTAAACATCCCACTGCTGGGCTCAGGATTCCCTATTATTTAGGGGAAACCAATAGTACATACGCTACAGCGCTTGTACACACCGACTTGGCGGTTACGTCGATGTGCACGTTTAATTACTTAGTTCTTCACCTTCACCGTCAGGATCTAGTAATTGTAACAAGTTGCGAATTAGATCAGAAAAGTATTTAAGAGGTGTATGTTTATCCGGTGAGGATTTGAACCCGCTTCATTACAGTTTAGGGCACAAGTGCGTTAACCACAAGTCTCTCTCTGGCTTTTAAATTAAATTATGTAGTAAAAAAAATAAAAGAAACCAATTAAGATATGCAATTTTGTAATGATTTGGTATAAACAAATAATTTATATAAGAAACAGTAAAAAAGTGAAAGAAGAATGCAACATCTAGACATAGTGTAGGACTTAGAAATTTTACAAGCCTTTGTCGTTAATATTACTATTATAATAATTATTTATTTATTAAAAGACACATTCTCCAATACGTACAATATAGTAATAGTATTAATAGTATTTTTTTCATTCGTTCTTCCTGTTTATTATTAGCTAGGCCAAAATTAGTTGCACTTAAGGTGGTGCCGTACAATAATTGAGGTCGTTTGATATTTAATGCAGCATCATCTCTGTGCTATCTTCAACAAAATTGTATTTTTTGAAAATTCATTATAATCGGTTCATGTTCAGGTTAGTTTAAGATGTAACAGACAGTCACTTCCACATTCAAATATATTAAGTGTACATGGTATGGGTATATACAATAAAGTATAATTATTCTTTTCCAGGACACGGTTGGGGCGCAGATGATGAGGGTCATGCCGGTGGTCATGACTCTCCAGTTAGTTTCGAAGGCAGTGAAGGTGGAAGCTATGGTGTTAGCGCAGGCGACTCTTATGGGCATGACTACTAATTGACTAATATTTATAGATTAAGTACAAAAAGATTTGGTGGTCAATCTAGTATTAAGTAAGTTACGGCTATCTGCTAAGTGTAAATATAAATAACGTGAAACTGTAGGTAGTTGCATGTTTAGTTATTTGTCAGGTAAACCTGATTCATAGATAACTAAACATGCAACCATTACTATGATTATATAATGCTCTATAATAATATTTTTTTAATGAAATCGGTACCATTATTGTAAACAAACAAAATTATATCCCTTGTTAGTTAAATTTAACTGTTCATTTTTTGTTGTTCAATTTGGATGAAGAAACGAGTAGTCCACTTGAACGTAAAAGTAAGTCATACATAGTCATTGTATGTCTTCTTTTCTTTTCAGTTCTGTCTTTCAACCGAATTGATTAAATTTCGTAGATCCGTCTAATATCAGGATAAGTCTGACGCAGACATTTTGTTGATCATTTAGGTTTAGCCTTTTCAAATGGTCTTTCAGGATCAAATCCTAGACTGTACAAAATAGCGAAAAATACTCAAAGGAGTCTCGAGGTCGATTATGATGAAAACTAAACTGGTCAATAGATTTTTTTTAAATCAATTACATGAGTCAAAGGTGTCGGCTGATTTTGAAATAAATTTAGCATCCTGTTTTAATTTTTGTGAAGAAATACTAAACTAAGGGATAGATTTATTTTCAAACAAAATGTTCTATATACCTCACTCATTTTATTAAATATGCAAATTATGAAAATTATTTTATTTTTAATAGGTATCTATAAATTAATATTCGACGCACGTTATTTTACCCCAATTAATGAAATTAGTCAATGGGTAGACATTGATTGCTTTCAAATTAGGTACGATTAAATGACAAGCGCAGTTTTATGTTTAAGTAATGTATCAAAAATAGAACATTTTGTAAAAACACCTCTTTGCCTTGGTTTGACGTCTGACATTCCTTCAGAGAAATTGAACCTTACAAGCTACACTATAATTTAGTAAGTATAATAATAATACGTGATATTTTTTTTTAATCAGACGAATCGACATCTGACGAGGGTAATTGATTTTTTAAATCTAATGATATCACTTCAGTTCACGGCAAAGTCGGCCTCGAGACTCCTTTCAGCGGTTTTTCACTATTTAGCATAGTTTAGGATTTGGCCTTAAGGTCCACTTAAAAAAGTCAAGTGTATATGAAAATTTAAATCCTTCTGATTTCCATTTATGTTATAAAGCTATGGTTTAAAGTACAAAACTTATATAGGATTCAGTATAAGTCGTATAACGACATAGGTCAGTTACTCTGAGATTGCAATTTAAATAATTTTTACTTCAAGACTTTAAATATAATTAAAGATTTCAGTACGAAACTGTTAATTTAATTTAGTGTAAATATTTATAAGTTGTAAATATTAAGTATGAATGGAAAGTATGTGGTTTTACACACTTGTTGTTTTTATGTTACTGACAATTTGTTTGTTAATCTTATATGTATGTTACCTGTTATATATGTTATACATGTTGTTAAACGGTTTATTTATCTAGATTGTTTCATTTTCATTCCTTTTCATTGATCTCCATATGAAAGTTGCTACTATACAACGGAAAAAGAGAAGTATTAATTTTATTCTTAACATTTGAAAAAGAAAGTAAGCTATCGTTTTAGTAAAAACGGTGTGGAACGAACGAATAAGCTAAATTTTACGCAACTGAACAACTACAAACCGCTGGCGGAAAAATTGCCGCGGGATTCCCGGGACTAAAAGTAGCGCAGAGTTTAAATCTAAGAATTGGGTATTGATCAACGAAAGCCGCATCGAAATAGGCTCAGTAGTTTTTATGTGAATCCCGAACAAACAGACAAGAAATCTAAAAAAAATGCATCGAATTCCCGTCGTTTATATAGTCTATTCCAGTTTTTTTTTTTAATAGCTTTAATATACACGGCATGTTTAGAATTTTGTAATATTATAGATATATAAAAAACGTTATTAATATCTTTATTTTCAAACCCTAATTTTTCAGAAAAGTGCATAAGTTCCTTAATTATTGGCATGTTTACTGCTTTGAAATCTTCGCTACCTCTACAATAGGATTAAACGTTTTATCACTTCTTTCTATCTTTCAAAATTTAGTAACTTTGATAAATACAGGATTTTGAACAAATGTGAATACAGGTATTATGGTGCCGCCGAGATGTGTTTAATTTACCTATATACTTACTTAATAATTATATATATGCAAATAAGGCAGTGAAATTTACTGGACATATTTATATTAATTCTATAACAATCCCCTCTTTGATATGAACCTCGTTTTATGAATTTTGATGTACCGAAATACTGAATAATGTAGTGAATTATCGTCTTTATTTTGTACAGGCGTAAATACCGATTTTCTAACCCATATCTGAAAAAACCTTGATATTTTTAAATGAAAATCAGCCAAGTGCTTATCGGCACACGCAAATTAAAGGGTTCCTTAAATGCAACGAACGTCTACTGTTTTTATAGTTTGGCTTTGAAACCCAAAAGTATTTAACCGAAAATGCTTCATATAACAGCTACTGTACCAGATATTTTCCAAACCAATTATCAAACAGTTTTTTTAAGCTCTACAACCTAGAATTATTTAAACCTAGGAATCCGAAAGTAAAAAGATGTCAAGACATTTTTTTTATTTAGAAGCCTATTTCTCGTCAACTTAAATAAAAAAGTTACTAAGAAACATCGCTATGATTTTAGGACCTATCTGAGTGTTATTTACCTCATACGCCATACATATACATATACTAAAAAAATCTAACTTAGTAATTTGTATGTATATATAATCACACCTAATCTTTTTAAGCCTCTACTTCATATATCAGTATTAATTTAATTCTCAATGGTTTTAGAGGAAAATGGCTGTGATTTACATAAGGAACATGATGATTTGATAAAAGTTCCGATTTTGCCAAAAGAGCTACAAAACTGTAAAAATTGCCTAGCAAGTAACGTAGTCTTATATGAAGACTTATAAATAATCTTACTAACAAGACAGGTTATCAATGAAACAAATTGTGTCCTCAATATTTCAATAAATCTTTTCATGAACTTGTTAATATATTTATAATCATGCAATGACCCAATTATAAAATTTTAGATCTTGCAGTGTTTATAAGAAGCTAATAATAGCTGTTTTCTGTATGGGACGAATCTATGTGTTAGACATCTAGCTAAGGTTTTTCCAGAGCATTACGAGATGAGTTGTTTTTAAAATACATATCATCAAGTTCCTTCGAGTCTAATCATATATTTGTACAAATTGTAACCACTTTCCATTGGGTAGCCTCCTGCCTACTTAACTCCAGGAATAAAAAGGCAAGAAAATTAATAAATAAAGATAGCCTTTAAACTGATATTCCAGGTTTTTACATATTTGGATGGAAGCCTCTCACCATCTTATATTATTCGTGCGTAAGTTGTGCAGTAGTCATCCAGAGTTTCCTTGCGGCTGACGTGATGTTGTCACCTGTCCTCGGCATTTTACGATAATTCCTCCCACATGCCTCCCACATGCCTCCCACGATTTCTATTGCTTTATCGTGGGTACCCAATAAAACCATTATTTATATCATATTATCTCTCGTAATATAACTCATCCCCTTTGCCAGAACAGACAAAAAACTCAAGTTTTTAAATATACGTTCTCTCAAAAAGGACGTTTAAGTAGTATTTATTACTTTACAGTAATTTTCTATAAGTACCTAGAATTTTATCTGAAAACATACGTATATTAAATTTTCCAATACATATTACTTGTTGTTCATGTTCCAAAAGATGTAATTTTGTTGCATTACGTTGTATTCATAATTAGAATTTATTTCAGATACCCCTCGTCTATAGTATAGCCACGACAGTCAGCAGGAAAGTGGTGAAGAAAGTAAACAGAACGAGTATCAAATGTTCGGTTGCGTTTGCATAAGTACTCGCTCTGCCTGCCTGCCTCTCTGTTTCCTTCGGTATTTTCCTGCTTGCCGTGGATGTGGGCATAATGTAATTGAGGCATTAAAGTTGTTTGCAAGTGAGTCCGCAAGAAAGCTCAAAGGATTTTCATGAAAACAAACATATTATTACATATAATTGAAGATTTTTATAATATATTTATACGTAGTTTGAGTTTTTGCCTTTGGTGTGACTGTAAATTCCATCGTGGCTCCGCTTTAGACTTTCTGTAGTCTTCCCAGTATGCCTGCATTAATTATTTATATCGTTACCATAACACCGTCCTAGCTGCGGATTGCGCAACTTGATAGTTGATTTTTTTCTTATGATGTTATTCAGCAGTGGTTACGTTGGCATCTGTTACGGTTTATTTTTTATAGTTTGTGCAATTCCGGATCTAGGGCGTATCAAATCATACTACTAGTCTTTTACTTTTTGGTATTCATTATCGATCGGTGACATAAGAGCTTTCAAATGAATAAGCTTATTGTGGTTTATTTAAATTCCTTTAATATCTTAACACTCCTAGCATAACAAAAACAGATATTAAGAATAAAAAGCGCTTTGATATTTAATACAATAAAGTTCTAGTTTATTAGTTTGGTTTTGTACATGTTGAAAGAATGTCTTATAACATCGCATTACATAATTTAACTAAGCTTAGTACAATTTGTAAAAATGAACACATCTTTCTTAACATTTAAGTTTACTATCGAACTACTAATCCTTAATCATATGGTACAAGAACGTATTTACTTTTTAATAAATTATTTACCTACATCGAGTTATTAATTCCTCTCCAGGATTTCAACTATAAGAACTGATGATATTGTTTAAAATACATACTAATAAACAATTGTCTCCACTCCCCCGGTGTTTGTAGTTTGCTGAATACCAGCTTCCCTAGCAAATGAAACTGGTTTATCAGATAAGAGAAATCCCTCATCACCTGCTGTAAATGCCGTACCGTCGCTTCCAGTTCCAGTAAATGAGACTGCCGGATTGTCTAGTGACAATTCATTCTGAAAGGCAGCCGGAAATTCTACGGAAGGCTGATTATTAGGCACACCAATATGCTCTACTGGAGCTGATGATGAAAAAGGATCGGATTGTGCTGAACCTGTAAAGGCATGAGTACTCTCCAAACCAGATACCGCAGCTGGTTGGAATGCTGCTTCAAAATTATTGTTATTCTGAGGCTGAATAGCATTCTGTGCAGTTAATTCGACAAAAGGATCGTGAGAAGGGGGTTGCGCTCCTGCACTGCGTAAATACCCATATGTAGCTGGATAAACCTGCTGCAGACCATTCACCGAAGTGAAAATATCTTCATCATCTTCTTCTCCATGCTCTGTAACTTCGTAGCCATCTGAACTACCAGTTTTCCCAGGAATAACTCCGGGCAGCGAGTCGTAAACTTTAACCTGTTTTACGGTATGTGTTACTCCGTGCACTTTTGGTATTTGATGAGCTGTGCCTGCCCCATAATCCGGCACCGATGGTGGATACGAAGGGCCAGTATTATCTTCGAAGAACGGAACTGAAGCTGGATCATAACCTGTAGATGGTGTGTCGTGGTGATGACTAGTATGGCCATGCCCGTGATGGTTATGTTTATTATTATGACTATGATGGCCGTGGTGTACGTGATGACCATGATGCTTGTGATGACCGTGATGGCCCTGGTGCCCTTTGGAAGATGAATGTGAAGTGGTGTGAGACTTTTTGTGGTGGTGATGGTAATGATGCCCTGGAGGAATTTGTGGCTTATGGTGATGATGATGGTGATGATGATGTTCTTTTTTTGGTTTGTGATGATGATGATGAATTGTTATAACCTTTTTGTGATAATCATGATGTATAAATTCTGGGATGTGCAATCTCACGTGGTCACTGAAACAAATATTAAAACTAAGCAAACACAATATTAAAACCACTATTTAAATTACGCAAATGCAATGTCATGTAAGTTAAAAATTAGTTTTTATTTGGAGCTTGATTTATAATTATTATTAGTAATTAAAACTACAAATAATAAAACTAATATAGTGTACACAATTCGCATATGCTAGTTTTATATTCTAAAAGACTACAGTTTATTAGTATGTAATCATTATAAGTTGTTTTTGATAATGTTTACAAATCGGGTTTTACAAAATATATAATTCTAATAAATAATCGAAGTAATTATTCCTTTATATAAATACATTTATTACGCAATATGCATTTAATCTAAACCTGTGATCAAACTTTGTGAATATCGAATCATTGCCATTATTCTATACTTATATATTTTTATAAAAATACAAATAGTAGAATTTAGTAGAATCAAATTTCTTGGAATTCATTAAATCTCTGACATTGTTTGCATGTTTGTTTTATTCTTTTTGCCTTCATTTTGGACTATCCTTAGTACGTAAGTATTTTCGAAAACAACAGGAACAAATTTAGGATACTTTACATCAGAATAATGGGATATTTTCCGTGGTATAAGTCTAAACTGATTAGTACGGAATTCAAACCAATGTTATGCTATGAAATCTGGTATATGGGTAATTTGGATAATGGGAATGAATTATATTTTTCATCTCCGAAACTGCAATTTTCTTAGGGATGCGAAGCCTAACATCACGCTCGTGAAGTGCAACCAAATTTTGATATTTACATTAGTTAATAGTTCATCATCGTTTAATTTAGCTGTAAATTAGTTTATTACCAGCATGAAGCAGTTTTATAAAATTCCTTACTGGTGTTTCTCTCCATGACCTCCTGTTTCACCGCCTTCCAGACACAAAACTACAAGAACCGTCAAATATTTCGTAACTTCCATTTTAAAATGATATGCTCTTCGAGCACGGGAACTGTCCACAGAGCGCCAAGCACGAGTCAGCTGACCCTATAACACAGATCGCCGAGACCTATATTCACATTTTGTTTTACATCACGAATTAGACGTTTCATTTATTCTAAGGTTTATATTACATCAGTAGATCAACACCACGAGCTTGAGCACAGCACCGACGCCACACCGCACTGGATTGAACAGTGCAACATGGCGAGATGACCATTTATCCAATTTCACTTAAATAAACCCGTAATATCAACAAAAAGACAACAGTTTCTGATGCCGACGGAGCATGCTAAAAGAACCAGCGGAAACGGGTACGACGATTGTCACTCTAATAGCCATCGGTACAGAGCTCGATTCGCGGACAAGGAAATGCCGTGTTCCAATTGTTTATTTTTTATTGTGTGTAACTATTTCACTACCGTTCCAAAACGACGCATTCGATCAGACCGCAAGTTGGATGGCGTAACCGAAAATTATGATTGCGTTCAAATATTTCTTTCATCTATCTATCTAATTTTAGAGGTTTAAGTTACCTTTGGCCTATGTTAGCGTCTTTAACATTGTTGTTTTCTTGTTGCTGTCATCTAACCAAGTGGAATTTGTATGATGTAGGAGGATTGTAGGACAAAATCAATTAAGTTGTCATTTCACGCCCAATTGAGGGTTCCGCATAAGTTTGCTTTAGCAAGTCTACAATTTTTTGTCATTGGGCTGGAAACCTAATTAAATGGAATATAATGTTTTTCATCGAAAAACTATTTCAAATACGCATCTTGTTCAAAACAATTTTTATTGAAATACTAGAGTTTACCCCGCGGCTACGCCGCGGGTCAACCTCTAGTGGTATTTGCACTCGGAAGTTTAATTTCATTTTATATCGCAAACTATCCCATCTCCGGGCATGAAAAATATTTATATCCATTTTCGGTATTAAAACTACATTTAAACAAAATTACAGCAAAACCGATCCTTTCCAAGTAGTTTTCCGTGAAAACTTAACGGAAAGACATATCGACTTCCTATCGTATTTTTTATAGATGATGAATGTTTATATCTATGAAATTGAGAAATGATTGGTCTTATCCAAACTTTCAACCTTCACTTCAAACCGTCCTTGCTATATTTATCTATCCTCCATCTATGACAACTACATAAAGGACAATTAGGACAAAAAGAACAAATCGGACAAAACAGACAAATCGGACAAATCGGACAAATCGGACAAAAAGGACAAATCGGATAACACGGACAACTCGGAAAAATCGAACAACTCGGACAAATTGGACAACTGGGATAATTCTGACAAATTGGACAACTCGGACAACTCGGGCAAATCGAACAACTCGGACAAATTGGACAATTCGGACAACTCGGACAACTCAGACAATTCGGACATCTCGGATAAATTGGACAAATCGGACAACTCGGACAAATCGGAAGAACTCGGACAACTGTGACAAATCGGACAACTCGGACAAATTGGACAAATCGAACAACTCGGACAAATCGGACATAGAGGACAAATCGGACATAGAGGACCAATCGGACATTTCGGACATCTCGGAAAAATAGGACAAATCGGTCAACTCGGACAACTCGGACAATTCGGACATCTCGGGCATACATACATACATACATACATAACTTCACGCCAGTTCCCTTGCGGGGTAGGCACGAACAACAGAGTGCCATTTAGGCTTAGGCACATCTCGGGCAAATTGGACAAATCGGACAATTCGGACAAATTGGACAACTCGGACAATTCGGACATCTCGTTCGTCGTCATTCTGTATGTATACTGAAAAAAAAAGGCAACCTCAGTTGTATATATGGCGGCTACCCTTCATATGTATTTTTTACGATTTCAGTATAGAACCAGCAGTTTCCGAAAAAAATTATTGTCACATACAAAGTTAGGACAAACGTACTCTCAGAGGTTTTTGTTTTTTTTTTTATTGCGTAAATTTTGCAAACAAGCAGACGGCCCACCTGATAGATACATAACACCAGAGGTACTACCAATATGCTGCCGCTCTTTAGAGGGAGGCTGGTACCTGACCATTAATGCCGGATCACAACTCAAATTTGTTATGGCGGTAAACTCTAGACCAGGGGTGGTAGCCATCCAGAAGGGCAAATACCGTACCATCAGGCTGTGGGTTGCTTTGTCGCCTCTACGACAGGCCGCCTGGCCGCAGGAAATTGTATTCTTTCTCCGTTCCTGCACAAATAGACGTTGAGCCGATTGACTCGCTGAGAAGCATGGTCGAGGCCTTGTGTAACTACAATCACTGGCAGGTGGACATCTTTTTGTGAGTCAGTCAGGACCCAAAAGGAGGCCGCCAAGAGAGAAAGGGACTGAACATGTGTCTTTCGGACGCCGTCGTCAGATTGGCCCCCGGATACGCAGACATGCGCAAAATCTTCTCCCATGTACCATCACAGGGGTCCGCTGTATCAGGGGTGTATACAGTGGGTTAAACCTGTGTAGGTGAAGTGGCCACTCTGCCACTGGGGTGACCAAACTTGGCGCGCGGGGCGACATGGTCTAGTAACTTTGTACTAAATCCCATGTTGTTCCAACACATGCACGGGTAAAGGGCGTAGGTTTAGGTTTAGCGGGATAGTTGGAAACGCTTGTATCAGAGTCGTCACACCAGTCTGCGCGGCGCTTCTCGCCGCGGATGGCACTCCCCGCTCGAGTTGAGCCCAGATGGTACGAAATGTATTTCCCTTACGCTAACAAAAAAAAACATGTTGACCGAGAGAAATACAGACGGATGGACGTGATGAATTTATAAGCGTCCCGTTTTCGCCAATATGGCTACGGATTCCTAAAAAAGACTCACGATGTAATAAATTGTTAGAACTCTCCGTAACGTACAACGCCCATAAACGATTTTAGATGTATTTGGACCCATAAAAATTTAATTATCAGTTTCTAATAGATTTATTGCTTCTCGGAGAAAATTTATGAACGCAATATAGTACAACATACAAAATGCATACAACATTATAATATATGACTATAAACTGTTTCTGTTATTTTTATCAAGTTCTTCGGGTCTGTGTCAAAATTTCTTCTTATATTTCCAACTAGCAGCCCGTCCCGGCTTCGCACGGGTGGACATTTAATTTTTTAACATTTTGGTAAAACTTAGAGTATATTTATCTTTATGCAGGACATGAGTAGTGTTTTCTTCATTTTAGGGTTATTTTTTTTACACCATTGGTTATATTATTGAAGTTTTAGTATGGATCCCAATTTTTTCTAGTAATAAATATAGCCTATGTTACTTAAGGATAATGAAGCATTCCAATGGTAAAAGAATTTTCAAACCGGTTTAGTAGTTTTTGAATTTATTCGTTACAAACATACAAAAGACAAATCTTTCCTCTATTAGTAAGATAGATATAGACTCACTGTGCCCGTGATTGCATTTGCGCGAGTCTCGGACTTCCATCTGAACTCTACAAAGTATCGAAACTAAATACTTATTCATGAAAATTTAAGATAAATTTCAAATTTTAGTTTCTAAAATTTGCATTTAAAAAATAAAGTTTCAAATAAACTGATATGTAAAAAATTTGAGCATCGTATGAATACTTAATATTTCTCGTTTAAATTTTGGTATGTATTTTGAAGTCGCAGATTCATTTAATTTTATTAGAGTAGCGTGATATTTATAGATTTATTATCATCCCAATATGACTTACTGCCAGTCTCGGACCTCGCCAACGGTCAGTATAGTTGTCCAAAGCGGATTGATGGGTTTCAGTCATTATCTGACAATGTGCGAGTTTCACCTCGACATTTTCCTTCAACGCCACCACTTGGTAAATAATAATATGCATTTTGTATAATCTATGTGAATGAATAAAGGTATAAGTTTTATTGTATAAGATACAGTTATAAGAAATGACACCTAACATTACAGTAGGTGGTGTTATTGCTATTGGGGATTTTCTCCAGTCATGTTTTGGGATCGATAAAAAGTTTGCTAAGTACAGTATGCTCCATTATCATTAATAATAAATAAATATATAAGAGGTATGTAAATAAATACATATTTATCTACACAATATTCCATATGTTTATAAGATACATTATTAACTATATTTTAGAATTTGAATTATAACTTTATGTTAGAGCAAAGTTAAGTGCCCGTTAGCTTTATTAACCGCTGAGCACCTGCTGATCAAGGTAACTTTATTTCGGAGAACTCTATTCGGTTTTAATAGGGTTGTATCAAATCCGAGAATAAATACTTATATAATTATACTAGAAAATAACGAAAGGAATAAAATTAAGTAACAAATTTAAAAAAATCATTTTAATTGATAATTTTATTGCTTACTCAACAATTTGTAATACATAAGTAAGGTTTATCAATTAAGAGCCGATTTTTTAATCATCAGATAAAACTATCAGTGGAATAAATTATAACCTGACCAAATTCTTCAGCTGTTTTCAGCTGTGTTCAGCTGTTATTCATGCAACTGTCATTTTTATTTTCCCATGTGTTCTATTCTATAGAATAACTTTTATATGGTGATTGTAAAATCGACCATAAATCAAACTGAAACTTACAATTATAATAAATAAATTCTTACTTAAATATAAATTTTATCAGTAAAACCAAACCATTTCCATGTAAGTTAAATTAACATAGTTTAGTACTTCTAATGAGTTATCACACAGAGTTGCTATTTATATATAAACTTATATAAGTATAGAACAAAAGTTCTATACTATAAATTCATTTCGTCATTCATTTCATTCGAACACAACAAAATATTTGTCAGTTATACTAAATAAAATGCTACCCAATATGAAACTACGTTATAATATACAGGTACAGGATTGAAAACTTTCAAAAAAAAAATCGTGGTAAATTTGAATTATAAATAAATTCCTCCTCCTCGGCAACTAGATTTAAAATATACTTTCATGATAGAGATCTAACAATATGTCATACAATACATACATATACAACAATACCCTAATAAAATTATTTAATGAGACTCGAAAGAGTTAGCTAAAATTATCTTTAACATAAAAGCGCAGTTTGCCATTGTTTTAGTTTTAAGTAAACAAAATTATTAACCAAAAATGGATGACTATATAATATTACCACGTATAAGTTATATCTGAGAGTGATATAAAAGTGTTATTCTATCACCAATTTTATAATTGTACAATGTATGGCTTAAAATGCCTTTGCCCAGTTTATATAAAACTATTAAATCCTGGCTTAGACTGGTTTCTTCAGTCAGAAGCAGTGAATTTTTATTTTATTTATTTCTCCCATAACATCCTTTAAACTACCTGAAACAAAACAAATCATTTTTTTTAAATATGTGAGGACTTAACCAACAACTTATAATATAGGTAAATCTAGAATAACATCCAGCCATAAGTGTTGCTGTGAAGCCTCCTTTTCTAGGTAAGCAGACGTTATAACCGCCACGCTAGACTATTGCGAAGTGGAGGAATACTATAACGAGTAGAACATCTCAAAATTCAGGAGGACCGACAAAAAAAGCGCCTAGAGTCCTAGGTATTTATTTAATTATCCATATCTTCGGAATAAAATCCTACCTGACATTTCAGACAAAATTATAAGAAAAAATTGAATATATCTATCTAGTACTACTTAATGTATTAAAAAAGCTATAACAGAAATAAAATTATAAGCAGTCAATTACTTAGAACCTAAGTTAGTAATAACAAAACAATTTGTCTAATAATCTTATTTGAATAAGGACTACCTGAACATAAACGGAAGTTACACTGTCAATTCTTTCCTATCATCTAAATGTTACATAATTAGGATAAAATGGGGCAATGTAGATGATTATTTGGAATATCACGCTAACCTTATTTCGTCTGTAGAGCGGCACGACATGTCGCTTGGGATGGTGCGACACCTCTTGCGGTATGTCTGGGAAGTTCAGTCCAGCCGTATGTACTGCTACTTCGGGGAGAAACTCTGGTATATTAATTTCTGGTACTGGCTGACTATGTTGACCGCTTGGCCGATCCTCATGGATGTGCATGTGATGAAAATGCTCATGTTCCTCGGATGGCGAGATATTGTGATCAGTGAAAGGCTCATGATGAGCGTGGTGGTGGTGCACAGTCTTAAATACCGTATGGGTATGTTTTACCTTCTTCACTTTGTATGGGACGTGAATAACAACTTTCTTGGTACGTCTGAAAGTTAAATAACATTTTTTTTAAACCTTCACATTGACAAACTCAAAGCTTAGGAACAGACGATCGCGCTGTAGGCGGCTTTCATACAAAATAATATTTCAGCCTTCTAGAGCAGGGGGGGCTCTTTCCTAAACGTTCAAGATAACAGTACAATAAACAAAACCTTTTTATTTTATGGTATCCCTCATCGAAGGATTACAAACGAAATGCTTAATAAAATAAGAACAGAACGTCTTGGTGTACGTACCTAGACATTAATTTTCAACTACACAAATATCAAAGGGAGTTTATTGTATTTAGTTTATATACATATAGTATATATTTATATACATAAATGTACAAGATATATAAAGGCTGTCTCCAATCCATGTCTTATTCTGATTCCGTGAGTTCGAATCCACGCCGGAAGAATATATCGCCTAGGCAGTTCTTCTAATTATACACAGGTACCTATTGTATTTAATATAATATGCATAATTGTAACAGTTGGCTAAGGCTGTGAAGGAAATCGTTGCGCGTCGTGAGGATATCTGAATATTTTTTGTAATTATTTTCCAATGTGCTTCTTGTATATAATATACTAGCTCCGCCCGCGGTTTCACTCGAAAAATCGTTATATTTTGGATAATTCACACTATATCTTTATAAATTATAGCCTATGTGTTATTCTGATGTGTAAGCTATATTATTGTAAAGTTTCATCAAAATCCATTCAGTAGTTTTTCTGTGAAAGAGTAACAAACATACATCCATGATTCTTACAAACTTTTGTGTTTATAATATTAGTAAGGATTACATATTTCATTACGGCAACGAAACCTCACGGGTATCGTATCGATATTACCCTTGTGTTAAGTAAGCCAGTTCGCCTTAGGGCCGTAAGATCAATCGTAGTTTATACCAGAAATTCGAGTTTAATTTTTCGTATTCGTTTCTTTTGTAATATCAATAACAGTTTATTTGCCTACAACAGTTTACTTTAAACTGTCAATTAGCTTAAACTTTCCCAGCGGGGCATTTAAACTTTCCTACTTGGATGAAACGTTATATGTGTCATTTTCAATGAATTTAAAATCTTTTGTCACTTTCCTTCAAACAAACAAACTACCACAGCAGTGTAAGCCACAAACAATTGGTAGGTACCTACTTACTGAATAGCAATAAATTATACGATCCCTCTTTATTTGCAGTGTTATTAACAATATAATAGTTGCCATAATAAAAAAACTATCATTATAACAAAAATCGAAAAACGAATGAATTGTGAACGAAATGGATAAGGTTGCCATGTAAAATGTATTTTCGAATTGATCTCACGACACCGGTTTAAACCTTGAATCAACTTTTTCCGTAAATTGCGAATTCCATAGTTTAAACTGCGTTTGAAATTACGGGCCCTTAGACAAGCGTTACGAGTTTACCACCCATTCCCTACTATTTAAAAGTTCTAGTTACTTTAATAGACGTAGTATACCTACTTTAATAGACGTAACTTACACTTACAAATAAAATAGATGTTTTATTTATTTGTAAGTCCCTTGTGATACAGAAGAAACATTAACACAAGCAAAGCCATGGGGAAAGTTTTACTTTTGAAATAAAATGAGGTGATAACATCAACAAAGATACTTTGAGACTCGACTTCACATTGTAAAAAGTAAAACACGCACATCCGTCGCAGAGTAGTAATCTTCCCTAGCTTCCTTGTTCGACGCGCGTGATTGCAATAGTACAAGACTACCTGTTCGGCGCTACGTGGGTTTACACAATAAAACATGTAATTTCATTTGAATTTTATTTTACATATAGTCGTTTATTTTCACTGCTGTCGCTAAGTCGGCTTTAGTATTTAATATTTATATATTAAATCGATGTTAGACGGTTCATTTTTATCTTTCAGTTTGGAAAAATTAACTAATGTTATTTACACTCATAAACTTGAATCATTCAATGACATTGAATACCGTGGTGTTCTTTCAGATCTGTGCTTATCAATCACATTGATTCAGTTTGGTTGATCCGTCTTGGGAGAATGAAGTGGAACATCATTATTCTATACTAGTAAATGCCCGTGACTTTGTCCACCCTTGACTTAAAATTCCCGCGGGGTTCCAGCGACATAAAATACCACAATATATAAAAAATAATGTAAGGTATCGTTTCAGTGGAAGCTGTGTCGGAATAAGCTAATTTTTATGCATCCGAACAACTCGCTCCCGGGAAAATTCCCGCAGTATACCCGGGATAAAAAGTACCGTAGAATTAAGTCTATGAATTAGCAATCGATCAGCAAAATCATATCGCAGTCGGTTCTGTAGTTTTTACGTGAATTCCGAACAAACAGACAAAAACACAAAACGATAAACAGACAAGAAATTTTTAAAAAATTGCTTCGTGTTTTCCATCGTTTATAAAGTCTATTTCCGTTTGTTTTTTTAATAGCTTTAATGTGCAAACACGCCATGTAAAGTAAAAGAATTATATGTAAAATATTATATTAATAAAGTTTATTTACTTGTATAAAACAAGTTTATTAATTGACTGTCACAAAGACAACATATTTACACGTCTAATATCAACATTATAAAATAATCTATAAGCGGGCATTACATTAACCAATTTGCAGAAAGCTAAATCTGATGCGTTAGCACTAGATGAGCAAGCGTGGCGCCCATAGGATCGCACTAGATTGGACCATTAATTGCCCGTCTTTCACCATCCAATTTTTAATTAGCACGCGAGCTCACCTAACTCTCTGCAAATCGGATGATCTAATTCCCATTATAGTTAATATAAAAAAATATTTACCCATCAGCATGAGCTGTTAATATAGCCAATAAAACTGCCAAGCAAAATAAAAGCTGAAACAAAATATAAGGTTTAATATTGCTTAAATTCTGGTTTATAATTTAGAGACAGTATTCTTGACTTTTAGAAATATATGCCTATCATTGCAAAGACTTCTGTTTATACATTTATTTACTGCGTTAATATTTTTACATTTTACATATTCTGAATATATGATAATTGATTTTGTAATATAAATAATAAATTAGCTATCTACAACCTCATATCAGCTTAGTCACAGGTACCCCTATTTGAGGAATGTAGGCGCTATAGCCACCAGCTTGTCCAAGGTAGATTGGCGGGTTTGAAACATCAACAGCCTGGATATGCAGATATCCTCAAGATGTTTGCCTTTACAATCTATTGATTGTAAATAAAACAGTATACATGTTAATTTAATAAAATTAAAACACTTGCTTGTAATAATTTTATTTGTCACTACTTACCACGCATCGGCAGTCCATGATCAATGATCCCAGCTTCTATTGTTGATTGTTAACAATGTGATGGAAAGCTTAACGACAACCAAACATTTAATTTTGAAACAAAAAGAACCGAGGGAAGCGTGCGAATATAAATCAATAGTAGCCGAGTGTATTTTACTTTGTGCCGCGGAAAATGGTGGTGCTTTCTCAAGATTGCGTGAAAACGATGCGTTAATGTTCAACGATAAACAAACAATGGAAGCCAATACATTCATCAATACTTATATATACCACACATGTATACATATTGCGAATATCCAGAGTAACATATACATGCTAATTTCGATCCAGTCTTTCTTTAAAACTCTAGAATTTTCTTAGTGCACATTATAATATATTAGACTTTTTATCTTGCAGGTATCTACTGATGAATGTATGTATGTATTTCACAGGATTATGCTGTACGTAATTGCGAAAGGAAAATATTTTAAATTTTTTATTTCACAAAATTTAGAACTTATAGCAACAATCATAGTCAGCATTTAAAAGAATAATAATTTTAGTATATAATTTACAGTCGCTTGGATTTAGAGTTATATAGATAAGGCTAGTTCTAAAAAGACCATCAAACAGTGTTATACGTATTATTAAATATTAGCTTGATTTATAAGGCTTGTTATAAATTTAAGGTCAAAACTATTATTCATAATCGCATATTAGGATTAAAACGCTCTAAAAATCTTTGCTAATTTAAAACGTCTAGGACATAGATTTGAGCAAATTTTTGTTGAAAATGAAAAATTAAAGAAACAATTTTCTTGTCTACTTGTTATATTATACAGAATAGTGTCATTACCTTAAAGTCTTAAAGGATTCCGTAATAAGTAAAGTGTTTCTTACATTATTGACTTATGATGAACAAAATCATTAAATTGATTTTCACAGAAGTAATAGTGTTTAATATTACTGAATCGTTTTGGCTTATTGATTATTATATCGAAACTCTTGGTTTATAAACACCAATAAAATTGTAACTGGTGGTAGTCTACTGCTGAGCACATTGTTATTATATACGCTGTCTATACACTTTGCACCTCCTATGTCGTCAAATTAGTTTGATATAAGTTATGTTGCCTGGAAGAGAAAGCGGTAAGGCCGGCTATTGTTTTTAACAAGACAATATTGTAATCGTGCATTTTTGTAATTGTTTATTTGGTGATCAATAAATAGTTTTTCTTATCTAATCTATCTATTTTGTTCAAGTAACGTGGATTCCAATCTTGGCCGGGATATTGTTATCTGCCATGTACTAGCAGTTAAGGAAAACTGATGAAACATTGCCGATCTGTGAAACGCTTCTATTGCGCAATTTCACTTAAAATATATTGTATATAGCAAAGTTGTAATTTTCACATGATTGTTAATCGTATTATTGTTTTTAAAGTTGAATTGTTAAACTGAGATTATTAGCATTATGATTTATGTTTTATGGTTAAAAAAAATGTATTGCCTGATTTCAGCAAACAGGCATACGGCCCATTTGATGGAAAGCTGTTTCTATGGCCTATAGACATTTGCAATACTAAAAGAACAAATGCGCTACAGCTCTCTAAAGGGAAACTGGAGCCTGGCCACTAATTCTTAGAGCCGGAACACAATTCAAGGTTGTTATGACCGCATACTCTAGACCAGAGGTGGTAGCCATCCAGGTCGCCAAACACCCTATCACTGGTTGTGGGTGGTTTAACCGCCTTTTAGAGGCCGCTCGTCCGCAGCAAATTGTATGCTTTCTCTGTTTCTGCACGGTTAATGAAAATACGGAACATGAAATAAGGTTCACGGCCGGCTTTACCTTTTCGGGGTCGTAGGTCGCCTGTCAGTAGACCACAACGGTAGTGATTGCATCCGGACATTATATGGGTTAGAACCGACACTGCTAAAATCTAAAGTAGATACTATTTTATTATTTAAATAAAATGTATATGTACGTATGTGTAGGTATATTTCTATAAAGTCATAGTTTCTCCGATCTGTTGTGGCTCTAACTACTAAGATCCGTTTTCTATTTTGATATTACCCATGCGGAAACCGTACTACATAGGTAACTGATATAGCTGTAATCATCTTGGTTCGTAATAATATCAATACACACGAACTTTTTTTATATACTAACCGTAGGGTGTTCGTAGCCGAAACATAGTCGCGTAATTATAATAGATTTTGTGAAATAAAAGGTGATATACCTAGCGCCACTTTCTAAAGTCATTTTCTACCCCGGAGTTGTAACCTCACAGAAAAGTATGTACTGGTGAAAGTATTTATCAAAAGTAAAAACAAGACTTTAATTAACATTTAACACTATCGTAACAGTATTCTATCCGTGCAGGAACAGAGAAAGAATACAATTTGCTTGTTGTGTTCCGGCATTAGTGACCAGGTTCCAGTCTCCCTTAAGAGAGCAGCAGCGCATTTGTAGGACCTTTGGTGTTACAAATGTCTATTAGCGATGATAACCGCTTTCCAAGGGCCGTCTGCCTGTTTGCTGTATGCAATAAAAAAAATATAACAAAGTATACCGTTTATAGTTGGTGTCCATTTTTACATGGTTTGATTATAAACAGGTTGAAAACAATCTCGCAAGTGCGTGACAGTCGATTACCATATAAGGGTTCCACCAAGGTGACAAACGTTTTTCAGAGCAGGACAACGTCTGTCGGGGCCGCTAGTTATATATACTTGCAGAACTATAAAAAAAAACATTTAATTCGAAAATAAACCACATTTCAAAAACAACGGATATTATTCAAACCAATTTTCGTTGAAAGTATTTTTAAGTTTGTTCTTGTTATTTAGATTTTCCATTTCATAGTTTAAAGGTTAGAGAAGGACATAACTGCTAATAGATATTACGGTTAATAGTCGACGATTTTGGGATCCTGCAATTAAAACACCAAAACTGTATTTGCAATTTCTACATAACGGGAACTCTTTAATTTTTCGGGATCAAAAGTATCCTATATGTTGACCAGGGATCACCATACAAAATTTCATTTAAATCGGTCCAGTCGTTTCGGATATTATTCGGTACAAACAGACAGATAAACAGACAAACAGAGAAACAAAAAATTTGAAAAAAATCTGAATTAGTTGTATTTCATTTCTTACACCCCCTGACTCGGTTTTTAGCACTTTTTTGATTGTACAGAAATTTGACCTCTACAATTTTATTATACGTATAGATTATTTATGATATAAATTATGAAAATCAGGGTTACGTTTAAGATACTTTTTAAAAAGTACTTTTGTTTCTAACTAATAACTCTTAGAAAATGTATATTTTAACTGTCCTTTGCAATTGTATCATATTTGAGGCAATTTCGTGAGCTTCCCATAATTGCTGTCGTTTGGGTTTGATTCTAAAGACTGGATGCAGAATAAGTAAAAACTAACATAACGAATCGTAAAGTAGAACATATTTTTAAAGTGTAAATAACACATATTACATTCTTCACTAGAGCGTAAAAATAAGTTCTTATTTGTAATGAGTGAATGAATATCGTAGAATGATATCGAAAATACTATGAAAGTGTTTACGTAATGTTACTTCATATCCGTATCCGAGCAAGTCCGCTCGTGCAAAAAGAGAAGCGTGCGCGCACTACGGCCTGCTAGTGTTGGGCCACAGCGCGTAAAGCATTATAAGGACATGTTTGAACAATTTTATTCAGAACTGAAATATCTCAAGGTTTAAACTGCTACAAATCGATTTTTTATGACTGAGAATTCTTGCATCTGGTGGAATATATCATCTACACTTGATAACGAGGCTGAGAACAATCTGCACCGAATCTCATGAAATTAGTAACAAGTAAAAGTGTAAAAAAGATTACGATTTTAGGGTTCCGAAGTTGTTTTGGCATAAATAGAAGCGTCATAAAATTGTCACGCCGATGGATATGTACATAATTATGTGGGTCTATATAAATGTATGCTCAAGTAATGTTCAATTTCTAACGATGATTAGGTATGTGAATGAATAGGTAAGATATGGCAAGCGACCATAAGTCAATTCACGAAAAAACGAATGTTGGAAAAGTGATTATTTTGAACCCACCTTTAGATACATTATTCACGTCACAACATAAATCACACAACACCACTTACGTATCTTCTATACATATAATAAAACTGTAGAGGTCGAATTTCTGTACAATTAAAAAAAAATGCTAAAAGCCGAGTCAGGAGGATGCAAAAAGTGAAACAGAACTAAGTGAGATATTTTTTAAAAAATTTGTTTCTTTGTTTGTACGGGCTAATCTCCGAAATGACTGGATCGATTTAAATGAAATTTTGTATGGTGGTAGCTTATATCCCTGGTCAATATATAGGATATAAATCTCTCGTTAGATATGGTAAACCATTTTCATCAATATTATAAAGGATTGTAAATATTATCAATATTTCTTCTTACCCTGTGGTTTCAGATTATTTTGCGTTATTAAATACATAATCATATTACTTTTAATATTTCGTCAAAATAAAAACCAATTGTTAATTAATTCATTTAATCAAAACACACAGAAATATTCCTAAAACTATCAGTCTCAAACATCGTGAAATAATTATAATTATTATAAATAATACTAGTGAAGGATGAACAGCTTGAGCCATGAAAATCCACATGAAACGTACAAAATACAAAGAAGGCCAACTATATTCTACGGACATTTTACTAATTCAAATATTATGATATAATATAGCACTTTAATAAAATAAATAAAAATATTTTAGGCAGTTAAACTACAGGTTTAAATAGTAATTGATATGTTGGTTAAACCAAAAGCACTTTCACCCCTCGTTATTAATTAAATTAAAATATATGAACAAGTTTCACATAGATTCATGTTTCTTCCTATAAATAATTGCAGTCTTCATAAATTCTTAACTCATTACTATCGTAAAACCATCTTTCTCTTTATTTCATATTGTGCTAAGTTCATTGTGTGAAGTCACTCTTATTACTGTGACGAAGGTTTGGAATCACCACTAACGGTTAATGGTTGCGGCACTGAATATGTGGTTTGGGCCACGTATGGGCCCGGGCCCACCTGCTCTTGAAGTTTCTCGGCCTCTTCAGGTGCAACAGGACACATACATGGGACCAATTGCACGTGTTGAAGCGAGACCGGAGTCAAGCTAGCACCGGCCGGAACGCTGATCGGTATTGGTGCCATACTCTGCTGTAGCGTCATTTCATTCGGGGTATACTGCGGTGCTTGGATCTGATACACTTTACGAGAATCATACGGTGTATAGCTGTATTGGTATCTGTAGATAGGCGAAATATTCGGCGGCAACGGTTGTACCCATCCTTTTTGCGATGATGGTTGTCTGTAGGGACAAATGAACTCGATCATTACTCATATTGCAATAAATCAATTTGTAATCACTAGTACTATAATTAATTTTCCTAATACAAACAAAACAATTACATAAAAAGTAATAGAAAACGTTATAAGAATTGAATTGTAATAGGTTTAAGTCGCTATGCAGTGATAATTTCGCACAGGCAGATACTAAGTAGCTTAAAAATAGTAAATTAAAGTACTCTGACAAATTTATAATAAAATACTTACGTAGTATCTGATCCCCATTTAAGGAAAAACGCTTCAGATGTAGCGACCAACGCCAAGCTCAGTAGAAAGCACACCTGCAATCATAGAGATAATTAGTTTCAAGATAATGTCCTCATTGTTTTCAAATCGCAATGCAAAATCACAAAATGTAGAGTGGAACATTTGAAACGAGGACATTACACAACTCTTAATTGGAACCAAAGAAAACAGTAAGCATAACATAGAATGTAACAACGTTACGCGAAATAGAAATAAACAACTTACGAATTACATGCAGTAACAATCTATATGAAAGTAATTGTCAATTAAAGTACTTTAATTTACGAGGTAACAGAACAGACAGGTGCAATTTTAGACTTATGTATAAATTTTTGGGCTGCTATAGTCGCCCGGGCGTTTTGGGTAGATAATGGGTGGATTATTTTGTGACCCGGCTATTCTTCGGTTTTTGTTAGAATATGTACTATGTACTCTGTATTACTAGCTGTACCCGCCACTTCATTCGCGCGGTTCTTGGATTTAATATATTCATATGTTCTAAACTCTCCAAGATATTGTAATGGATCATACAAGAAAAATTAAGATATAATGTGGCCAGTGTTTTGGGCACGTTTCCGACTGACAGCGGTCTGGAACTAGATTTTATACTTTAATTTTATTTTGTATATTTATTTTTTTTAGGTTAATTTATTGAATAGTTTAATTTATTGATATAATTCACATTATAATTCCTAAATTTTTCTTTGAAAACGTTCAGAAATCTCAAAGCCCTTTTCAACACAAGCTTTCAGCCAGACAGACAATTGGTTTGGTGGTGAAAAGCAATGGTAGTGTATTCGCTAGAGGAGCTTATTCTGGGATACCCACTTAAATCCCTCCATGTTCGTCCTGTCGCCATAATATGTTGAGGCCTCGGGACTAAGGCGTCTGCGGGCGTGGGTCCGCCCTATATCCCTTATTTTTCAACCAAACCGGTATTTAGAGTTCTCAAAGTATACCAGTTCGCCGCATGATACTTTACTCATCTATACATTTTGTTTTCATTAAATACTTTAATTAAATATAAAAAATATGGACTCGATTGTAGCACAATTACAATGAATACAATATATAGATATCATTTTACTGTACATCAATACAAAAATGAACTTACAGACTAAAACAATATCAGATTATGCACAAAGGGCGGTCTTTTTCCAGACGTTCCAGGCAACACCAGAAATTAATTGAAATGATAATGACGATAGAGGTATATGTAACCTAAAGTACAATTACTTACATTTTAATAATAAATACTTATTAAAATGTAAGTGATTGACATGACTTATATGATATCTATGTAGAAGTTTTAATATGTTAAATAGATACAATTATATGTCATATACACTTACGTCACGTGTGTCAATCACCATTATAGTAGAGTACATAATATATTCGCTGTGCAGATAATTTTATCAGATGGTAGTCGTTATTTTTGTATTCATTACATACTATATTGAATTCTATAATGAAATAACTAAGTCAGAATATATGATCTGTATATTCTATACATAGTTTTATCCTAAAATGTCGATGGAGAACTTTTCAAACTAATTACTGTTAATAGGATACTGGTTCTGTTAAATACAAACAGACGTAACATAAAACTGACATAAAGATTAATGGAAGCACATGCATATATAATACTTAATCATTCAAAGTTTTTAAATATTCTCATGTCAGTTCTAATGCATGGTACGAGTTTAATAACTAGTCTTATTATTATTTAGAATAACGCAATTTGATTGACATGGTTCAATTGCTCGTAATATTTATTTAAGCAGATGATGGAAATTATAAAGTCTTCTAATTTTTATCTTTACATAGTACAAAGCAAAGTCGCTTTCCACGTCTGTCTGTATATTCGCTAACTCCTCCTAAAGGATGCAACGGATTTTTAAGCGATTTTCACCACCAGTTAGATAATTTTTCAAGCTAGGTTCATTTATATTTATTCTACATTTTGCCCACGACTTCGCTGGCGATATACTTATAAAAACGTTTAAGTTTTTATGTCAGTAAAATAGAGGTAGTATTTACGAGTACTTACATCAAAACTTAATTAGGTTTTTAGAAACCGCGGCCAGATCCCTGTTAAAGAATATAAATCTGTAGCAGTTTATAGTCTAAGCGGAGCAAATATATAACCCCGAGTGAGATTTATTATTATATTAGGTATATTTATAATTTAGGTTCTTAAGGCTCCATAGATATTTTGGCAAAAATGGGACTTAAAAAAAATCGGATTGGACCCTCTACGTATGTCGTAATAATTATTTTACTCAAAAACTACTGCGTATCCGGTATACAATGGTACAATTAAACCCAGTTTTTTTTTACGAAATCCTCTTTCTTTTTCCAGTTTTCTTTTTCGGATCTTTTTTTGTTTCATTCAATAAATACAAGATTATCTGATGTGAAAAATATACCCCCTCCATCTATCTATTTTACATCAATGGAAAATTCTGAATTAATTTCATGTAGTAGAGCTTAAATCTTCTAATCAAAAAACTTTCATTAATAATTTGTTTGAAGTTCGTCCGTTCAGCAGTATTTGAAATATTGGGTCTATACTTAGTACTTTTTTAGAATTCCATAGCCGAGTGACAAACACACTGAACGTTCTTCATCTCTACAGAACCCATCACAATAATGTAATGACCCTAAACCTCAGACTGAGCTAATGCAAAACTCGCGAAGACCATCAGATAACGTCGCAGATTGACCGAGGAGAGCCATTAAGAGGGTACCGATATGCGGGACGGCTCCTTGGGCTTCGAACCCAGCCATCGACCGATAGTTGTCAGCCGAGTTTAAGAGATTTTCTTCGAGGCCCTAAGCTCCTTACGCCTTTAAAGACTAGGTAGGAGAAGACTACCGAGAGACCGGCATTTTGTCTATTTTTGGTTTAAAATGCAAAACTTTCTGCAATAATTTCCGAGATTTATTTTAGCAAGTATAAAACCTGGTATTATCAAAAAATTAACTCAGTTTTTGATAACCTAAAGGCGCCAATATTCAGGCTACAAGGCCACTATCATATATTTATTATTTTGTAGAATAATCTCTCGAAACCTGCTCATAAAGTTCTAGATTCTTATTAACATTATTGTAATAATTACTCATTTATTATACTACTTAAATAGTATAATTAATACTAAAAAATCAGTGTCAATGAGGATCAACGTTTCTTCGGATGGAAGCTTTTAATCGTCTTATTATATTTGTATCTTCTGAACCTTATACGATATCGAAATAGAATATACACGAAATTTTAAAATAAAATTTATGTTTTAATGCCTGAAAGTTTCATTGAAAATACTAAACCGTTTCGGAGTCTATTTAAGGCAAACTTTATTTATCTGTGCAGTTACGGAGAAAGAATACAGTTTCCTGCGGCCAGCCAGGCTGCTTGTCATAAGAGGCGAAAAAACAACCCACAGCCAAGTAGTATGATGGTTTGCCCGTATGGATGACTACGAATTTGACGCCACAAAAAACTCGAGTTGTGTTCCGGCATTAGCGGCCAGGTTCCAGTTTCCCTTTAGAAAGTGGCAGCACATTGCTAGCCCCTTTGGTGTTAGAAATGTCCATAGGCGATGGTAACCGCTATCCATCAAGTGGGCAGTCTCCCTGTCTGCTGAATTCATGCAATAAAATACAACAAAAAGTTCATACTTTGTCAGTCATCTGTATCATGACGACAAACAAAAATTCTAAACCACGGCCATTTATACATCTTATGTAAAGCACTTTTCCCTGAAATTGTATCGTTTATTTGAAAATCATACACAGACACAGACACTTCAATTTTATTTATTGGTATAGGTAGTAGTTTCTTATAACGCCCTGCTGTCACAACAATCGTGTTAATAAAAAAGGAACTCGAGATAACTCAATAGGATGACTTGCATCGCGTCAATAGCCATTGATCCTTGTTGTTGCTTCTGTTCAAATTGAAATTTCAACGAAGAATTGATTTTATATAGGTATAAATGATCGGACGTTTTATTGATTCAACAAAACAAAACCTTTGGTATATAATATCTATCTTCTATAAATACTAACAAATATAAAATGTCTGTCTGTCATTTCAAAATAAATGCAAACATTTAAATGAATACTTCTACTTATAATGAATACTTCTACTTATGCGAAGTATAATGATAATGACCGTTTTTATAATTTTTGTCTCTCAGTCTGTATGAAAGATGATCTTGAATAGTTCAGCAGCTTAACGAATTTCAAAAAATATCTTAGTAATTACACGTGATTTTTTGTCTATAATCTTAGTGTATGTTTCATACATAACTTCACGCCAGTTCCCTTGCGGGATAGGCACGAACAACAGTATTTTATGAACCTAAATAATTTACAATTATCATAAAAAGAAACTACAGAATATTAGACGGTTTATTTCTGTCTTTCAATTTGGATGAAACAATGAAAGTGATAGAATAAAAAATATTCTAAAAAAAAACCGACTTCAAGAGTAACTAAAAACCAAAAAATAAAATTTTCTACGTGTTGAAGTCGGTGCCAAGTAAAACATAAATAGTACTAAATTTTGCAATATTTTGTTGTTGTAACAATGTATATGGTAATTTTAAAGTTTTTCTTAGAACCAACTTCAAGATATTGCAGAAAATTTTATATTTTTCTTTTTAGTTACCTATTCTTGAAGTCGGTTTTTTATGTTAGAAAAATGTTATTTTACGCTTTTAAGTTATATATATGGTATCTCTAATAAGGCAGCTTCTCGAATGCGGAAACGATAGCTGATGAAACGAAAACATATTTAGAAAATGTTGAGCGCAGCTCGAATGTAAATTATGTATACGCACTTAAGAACCTCTAATAAATGCCGTTAAATTTAAATAATGAAGTATCGCTAGCATACGCTGGTTAGTTAATAAATGTATATCAGTTGGTTCTGGCACTCGCCGGCCGCTGCTGCGACGCGACTCATGCTTTTTGATTTACAAAAAACCAACTGCTCGACGCAACCTTTAGCCCCGTCTCTCAACCCGCTTTGGTCCGTTATTTTAAAAGTCCGATTGGTGTAAGTGCTTGATGAAATTTGTTTAATTAAAAGATTACGCCCAACGTCTAGTGTCACCAGGCAGCATTTTCGTTTAAATCTCAACTCTGACCGTCGACGTTTTAGTACCAATACCATGGATATCATAACTCAATTTACGTGGTCGTGCTGTTTATCGTTATCAATTTCCATTATACGTTTTCATAGCCCTAGTCGAATCTTGGACAGTACATTATTGATCTTAATTCGGTACCTACTCGTTTTAGGATTGTCATAAACCTAACAAAAAAATTTTTTAATACGTTTTCTCTTTGATTTTGAGTAATTTTCTGCTATATCTTCGGAACTCATGGTCTAATAGTAATAACATTTATACGGTACTATTCTGAAGCTATACTAAATCCAATGCAACAATGATCAAAATCGTTTCAGAAACAAAAGTTATGAATGACATACCAAAAAACTATAACATTTTTATCCGATTTTAACGAATTTATTGCTACATCTTCGAAACCTAAAATCTGATTAGGATTGTCATAAACCGAACAATATTTTTCTATATGTTTTCTATTCGATTTTGAGTAATTTTCTGCTATATCAAATAACAAACTTCAGATATAGATAAAGTTCAAACAAATTAACAATTTAAAAATATCTAGGTATGTTCAGATGGTTAACAAAATTAATCGTTTCGTCTTTTTAGTAATCATAGTATTTATAATTCCTAATTAATCCTTACTAAATTAATAAAAGGGAATATCGAATAAAAATAAAATTGCGCGTGATTAATTTAAATATTAAAAAGATTAATGTAAACAACCGATAAAAACCAGCTTAATAATTAAATATTATAAACATTAATTAAATATCTATCCTTTAAAAGTTTAATTATATCTGACGCGTCTGTGATATTTAAACAAAAATTATATACACATACATGTACCTGAAAATAAAATAATTTGTTATATAAAAAATAATCCACGTATCCATTACATATAAAAATAAATTCGCTCAGAAGTTGTTATGAATCCAACTCACCATTCTATTACTATCCAGAAACATCGCACTAGTCGAGCAAATGAACTATCTGGACCAACGTATAATCCCCTCGGGAGCCGCTTGGAAACTACACTGGTCGTCAGTTAAAGAATTAATGGATCTTAACACAAAAAGACTCGTTATTTGGGGAATGAAGATGCGTGCACCCAACCCGGCCACGGAATGACCGATCACAGGAGATCAGTCGTTTTTTATACACGGTTTCAGAAGCATTCCGTCCTTAAAAGCCGGTCCCCGACCTCAGCATGAGGTATAATACCAATCTTATTAACTTATCTACACTTTTATTTACTTAGAATATACCGTTATTCGTGTCCGGGTTTAAAAAAGGTTTCGTAGACACTGCCGATAATTAAGATAATATTACACTCTCTTCATGGAACTCTGTTAAGTGATTTGAAGTAGTTTTTGAGAGTTCGTAATAAGAACGGCTGAGTTGAGGCTTTCTGCGCTCGGCGATCCTCGTGTCGAATCAGAGGGACGTGTTCATTACCGACGTTGCCGGACCGAGTCCAGGTTGCTTTCCCCATAAAGGGGACTAAGCTCACTCGAGTTACTCCGTGCGTGAAATCTTAAATAAGCACAGTCAACAATGTTACAATATTGAAAAACTACAAAACAGCTCCGCCGTTCCACTTAATTGCTTAAGGCATCAGTGAAATTACAGATCACTTGTACCCGTAGTTCCCCCGTTTCTAAATATAATTGAACAATGGAGACAGACGTAGCGTATATTTTAGTTTAGGCAGATACATAGATAACACTTTATTGCTCACCAAAATAAACAAATACAAAAACAAAATACATAGTTACAATACTTCTTGGCAAAACAACAGGCGGCCTTATCGCTAGAAGCGATCTCTTCCAGGCAACCTAACTTAAAATGAATTCTAACTAATCTGGTGATGTAGGTGGAGCAGAAAAAAAGATAGGACTGTACAATTTAAATATACACACTTACGCTAATTTACAAATTTAATACATACATAAATCCAGATACATTTATAGAATACCAATACATACGTATGTATATACGAAATCATCTAAATAAATATATTTCTTAACATTATATATGACAAGCATTTAATAGTGACATATATAACAACAGATATATAAGTAAATGTTTAATATTTATTTAAAGACAGATTTCTAAGTGAGTTCCGAATGTTAGATAATGTTTTGGCCTCTCTGACAGTAAGAGGCAACGCATTCCAGATTTTAACAGCCTGCACTATAAAAGAGTTATCATAAAAGGATGAAGTGTGTGCAGGTGTCAGGAGTCTACGATATGTATCTGAGCGCAAATTGTGAGAAGTGGAGAGGCGAAGGAATTCAAAACGTTCCTTAAGGTAAGGAGAACTCTTAGGATTAAATAGTAATATTATAAAGGAAAGTTGTGAAAATGTGAGTTGAGAAAATTAATAGGAAGCCACTCGAGCTTCATACGAAAATTAGAAACATGATTATATTTGCGCAAAATTCTTAAGTCGCTCAAGATAGCAAGCGTCAGCATAATCAAAAATGCGAAGCAGGAGGGACTCTGCAAACATAATTTTGGAACAACTTTTTAATTTCAATAAAGCTTTATATGAGCTTGATATTTGTATAAGTCTTTTCAAATAGTTTGCCATTAATTTAACGATATCTAATAAAATTACAAGTATCTTTTGCCATTCTATATGTTATTGTATGGCTTCAAAATAAAAAATCAAGATTAATTAAATGGATTGGGTGCCAATCATTGGATGGGGCACCAAAATTGTATAATTTACCCTACGATCATTTTCTAATCTTTGATAAATTCTTTGTAGATACGTTACGCGTTGCTTACAAGTGCGAACACGGGATTAAAACAGTTTAAGTTGAATATTATTATTTATTTGTTCTTATCATTACAATGTTTAGTCAATTAATATAAAATAATAAATATCTATTTCATACATAAAAAAAACAAAACCTGTTAAAAGCCATTTTGGCGCATTTTCATTGAAAATTACTGTAAAGGGACAGAACTTACATTAAAAACATATGTAGGTATTACTTTATAATGAAACTAGATACAGCCGTGGAAAAAGTATAAAAAACGGCAATTTTCCAGTAAGAAACGATACTTTGAATAGCTTCTAAATCCTATATAGCATTTTAAACCTTATAAAGGTTTCTTTTTCTAACGAAATTAGTCCCAAATTAAAAATGTTTGGCTAATTTGAACTTGAAAAATATTTTACATTATACCTATATTAATCGGCAGACAAACACATATATTGTATATTACGGGTAATATTCCAACGACCACTCTGGAGCCCATCCTAGACTCACAGAATATAGTAAATAAAGTAACATTCAATTTCAAAATTTACCTTTCCAGGAATCGAACCCGAAATGTCTCTACCGCAGTGAGGCCGGCAAAAGTTTAACCCACTCAACCACAGAGACAATTTTATAATAAGACTTCAACAAAATAGTGAAGTGACCTGTAACGCCATCTCATTTAGGAACTTTCAAAGTTACGTTTTCACTGGAAGATTGTCATCCATATTACTCGTCCTCCATAACGTAGGGATGAAGCCTGCGTGCTAAGATCGTAATGTGAAGAAATACATCGGTCCTCCCTACACTATATCTATGTGTAATGCCTCATTTACATTCAACCGTTGATATAATTCTTTAATATAATAATTATAGGTATTTAAATACTTCTGTGGCAACATCGCAGGCGGCGAGCGTTTACATGCTACGCCTATACTAACTTCCAATAGAGGCAATGACAGACGTCGAAATAGTTGCAGTTTATCAAATTATGTGACCACCATAAGAGTAGAATGGAACACTTAATTTTCCCGTCCTTTGAAGTCTGCACGGAAAAACGATAAAGAGGGCCGCGTGAGACAGCACTAGCGGCAGAAGCAGTAGAAGGACGAGTGTTGTGTTGGCTTACTTGTACTACCCCACTTATGGACACTTATGGACATAATGTAAACCAGGAGTTACTTTAGACAGGTATTGTAAGTTCTCTTATTTACCTCCTTGATTCCTCTTTTAAATTCATGCGAACAACTCAATACATTACAAAAATATAAGTAGTACCTAAGTCATCAAAAGCTTGCCTTATGATAGAAATTAAAAAAAACGTATTATACAAACGCTAAAGATAATCCGTCTAAATGAAAAAGTATTTCGATATTGTGACGCCTCATATACTACTACTTACTTTTTAATTAAGACTGATTATATATTAGATTCCTATAGGGCACAGGCGTTGATTTTCAGATTTCTATTATTCTACAATATGCATCAATAATTCAGTGCTTGAGATAATTATCTATCCAAATTAATAAATACAAGGTGTCACAAAAAAAAGGTTAATATTTGTTTAGCCGACTGCATGAACGCATCGAATCTGAGGGACGCGGGGGGTATGCTAATAGATAGCCTGGCTCTTGAGAATTCAGGCGCATGGAGCAAGAAGCGTAAGCTTCTTGGGTAGTATCCATAGTAGTTTGTGCTTCTTGGCATGGAGCGTTTCACGGGAGCGGACGGCGCGCTGTGCGTGCGAGAGTTTTACAAAGTCATAGGCCAAGCGTACGTGAAATTTTCCCTGGCAAATTGATCTCCAGGAGAGGCGACATAAACTATCCTCCACGCAGTCCTGACTTAACTCCTATGGACTTTTTCCTGTGGGGTTATCTCAAGTCTAAAGTTTATAACAGTAAACCGACTTCTCTGGCGGATTTAGAAGAAAATATTTGCTACGAAATCGCAACCATTACAGAGTCGACCTGCCGAGCCGTCTTTAGAAATTTTACCGTTCAACTAAATGAATGCCTTGAACGATATTATTTTTAAGAAATAAATTCCCAAATATTGTACTTTGTTAAACAAGTTTTTATAGAAATTTTATTTCTAAATTTATCGACTCACAAAATATAAACTTTCTTTTGTGACACCTGATATTTTTGAATGCTAAGGGCCTCACAGCTCTATAGAGTACGACAATTTAACTTTCTGGAATTATCTACTATCTATTGTATCTATAGTCTATAGCGCTGGTATATGCAAACATTGTTCTAAATCTAAATTATGAGTCTGTTCTACGGGTTACAAAGTGTAGTAAAAAAGGACATATTTTATTGGAATTTACAGTAAAATTGATTTTTTCACTCTAACTTTCTCTGTCTGTGACTAAAAAATCTTAACTCATTTTTTACTCTTTGGCGAGTTTATTTATGTAGGTACGATTCCAAATTTGCCAAATAGCGACTTTTATTGTGGACATACCTAATAGAAAACGAACATAAGGACCTCTTACGGTATTAGTATTTTAGTGTTAATTTAAACAACAGTTAAATCAAAAGTACCTTTTTAGTAAATTACGAAAATACAATGAGCAGGTAGTCATAAAACCCGATGCAATTGCAAATCACTTATCATCAAAATTAAATCTCCTCATACCATCAAACCGAAAACCATAGGCTGCTGCATTTTTTACATCCACTAACGCAGGGTTGCGATGCTTGTAAAAACTACCGTGACCGTGCGCAGCGCGCGATGAACCATTTGGTATTCCGTGCGTTTCTCGCGGATAAAATGCCTCAAACTGGCCGGTAGATGGCAGGATATCTTTCAAATCATCCTCAGGATCGTACGGTCGGCACAGAGATGGCACCACCACTATCAGAAACAGCAAAGCCTGACCCACAGCTTTCATCTGTAAGCAAGTTATTTTTAACGTAACGTCCAATGCGTAATAAAATAAGCAAATAAAAACCTTACGTACAATAACAGCGGGCGGTGCAAATTACTTTATCGTTGAATGTGTTGTCAGGCCGGTTGCGCAATACTGCGGCTTTGGACGCGGGGCCCAAGAGGCTTATACGCTATAACTACGGCAGCGGAGGTCGAAGTCGATCACCTTGACGCCGCCGATCACGCGCAGCCACAATACGATAAGTCCATGAGACACCGCAGTGCGTCCGCGGTTCCGCAATGCAACACTTTCCTTTAGCGCGAGGGTTGTCTTGAGGCACTAACGGCGCTGTTGCCGGCCGTTTATGTACTGGTTTACTTAACCACTGTACTCTTATTGATATATGTTAATAGCTTGACGTGCAATTGTTAATAAGACAATGGTTCTCAGCATCTGTAAACAGATCATTATTGCTTTACACCGAATTGTTAGTTTCGATGAAAAATATACTCAATCATTCGCAATGACCTAAAGATATGGTTTATTTCATCTTTTTTAGGATACGCGGTCTTGTAACAGGGCGGAGATCGGATTAACGTAATGGCATAGGCGTTGAAGCAAGCTCAAAACGAGTCCACATCCTATCATTACGATAATGTGCCTTCATTAGGTATGTTGCACCAAAAGCACATTTCCTGATCCTGTGTCCTAACTTGAGGTGATCCGCGGTCCCCTCTTAATGTTGTTGCTAATAATTGACATGTTAAAAATAAATAAAAAAATCATATCGACAATTTATCTTTATTGAAAATAAATTCCCTCTAAAACTTACTTTTCTATTAACAAAAGGGCAAATTGAATGTTACATAATGTTATCGTAATAGTAACATAGTACAATTCTAGTGGAATTGAGTGATATCATATGCGAGGGTTGCACGCTTATAAATATTAAATAGGCTGGTCCGCTGTAACGAACAAAATAAAGACATTGTTTGAAACTGTGACAAGAATAAATCTAGAGTATACATTCACTAATAACATCTATATCGACAGCTAAAGGCTTATTCTGATATGTGAGGGGTCCATGCTAGCTAACATAGACAATGAACCTACAAACCGTACACACATGGAGCTCTCTCAAAAAAGTGGGTGATCGACATATGAGCCACATACCTCGATTTTAAAGAATGACCGTTTTACCGCGTCTCGTTGACCGTGATTAATTAAGGGCCATTTACATGGAGAGAGTTTATCGCACGTTTTGTGGCGAGAATCGTATACTATTTTCGTAGGCGATACTCTTTAGACAATAATCGCATTGACATGTTTACATTCAACCAAGAAACAAAACTGGCCTACGAGTATGTCCTATGATAATACTAAGTTAATTAATAATCACCAAGGGTTATGTTTACACTACGATACAAATCGCATTGAGATATTTGCCTACGATTACTCGACTTGTCTAAACTAGAACTCGTTTGACATTATTATCAAGTTCATGCGAGTATTGTACAAATCCATTTGAACCGATTTGAATGCAAACAGTTCCGTAGAGGCAACCAATGTCCACTGTTTAGCTTTAAAGTCCGAAGACTGATGACTGGGCTCGCAGCTCGTCATCGACGCGCGAATTTGTATGACAAGCAAATTAATGAATTAAAACATCACTATCGCCACGAGCCAGCATCGCTCGCCGGCATATAAAACCTAGGTATTCTAATGCTACACAGGCGAGCTTTATCGAATAGCTTTAAAATATCGGGCTTTGCTCGTGTGTCGATCAGCGACTTTAGATAAAATGCTAATTACAATAATCTTAAATAAATACTAGCATTCACCCGCCACTTCGTCGAAACCAGAGGGTATTTTCAGAATGGCAATGGGCTTCCTAAAATGATAAATTAATAACAGATAAATAATAATACTCGTTGATGCCCGGGAGGAGTCGATATACATATTTTTTTCACGACATTCTCGGAACAAAAAGTTACGTAAACTTTCACCAAATTTACTATCCATTAGCGAAGACCGCCTTCAATCGGCATCGAAGTTTTTACTAAAATGCTCAATAAACAAACCTGGAAGTAAGAATTCAGTATAAAAATTCCTCTATATCTTTACACACACGGCATTTATATTTTATAGATAAATAACTTATTCATTCAATAGTTACTCGAAGTTTTAAAGCTCGTTAAAAAGAATTAAAAGTGACATTCATAATCACATTCAGAATGTGATTATAAGTAACCCATTTTTTAACGGGCCTATAAACCTCGTATAAATATTATAATTAAGGGGTTAGTGTAGTAAATTCAAGTGCGAGTATTTCTAAGATAATACTAATTGTAAAAAATAAGTTATCATTAAATTTAATATCCGCAGATTTTTAACATCAAAATACTTTACAGTTCACATCCATCATTGGGTCCTCCTCTTAATATAAAAAAAATCTTTAGTACTTACTGTAAGAACAAGAACTTAAATGTACCAAATCTATCTGTCACAGCCACAGGAGTGAGATCAATGTCTCGCTATACCTTTAATTTTGAACCTTAAACATTAGAGGCAGGTGAAATGTAAGAGAGGTCAGTACAGAATGTTAATTAATTAACAGTGGTGGCAATAAATTAAATTAGAAGGTGAAATGTAAGAGAGTCAGTACAGAATTTTAATTAATTAACAGTGGTGGCAGTAAATTAAATTAAGTTAAATGATTGCCTTCAGTTCATTTAAAGCTAACAACTTGCTAGATATTCGAAATCTAACAAAACTTTAAAGGTTTAGCCGTTGCTTTATTTTTATAAAGCAACAAAGCGAAAAATGTAATTCTCACTACAGTTGTCAAAATTGGATAATTATACTTAAATAATAGCGGATATTGACTTCCTCAAACGTTTACTTCGTTGGGCTACCAAACCATAAAACAGCATATAATCGAAAAACTATATATTACAAACTAAATTTTAGTAAGAGGCGAAGGATCCAATTTTCACAACTATAGTACTATATATGACGGAATGCCCATTGCCATGCGACAATATACTTATTATACTATATAATTAGGGTTTCACATCATAAGCACTCAGCTATAGCACTATTCATAGACAATCATTGTTTACTTTGCCCCAAAATGATAAAAAAATTACCCCATCAATTGCAGCATTATAAAGATATCTCAATTATATGCCTACACAATCACACATTGTTGCAAATACATTTATGTCGTCAAGGTAAAAATCTAACGCACAATTGTAATTCCATTAACATATACATATTAACATTTTTTATGGAATCGTTACTATATCATTAGTCGGATTCAAATACGGATAATGTTCTATTGTAATTCAACCACAACAAAAATAATAAAGGAATAACTTAAACGAAAATGTATACGAAACAAAGAATTTATTAACACATTATCAAATTATACATACAATTTTAGTAAGTATTATATAGAGGCCCGCGCTATCTCTGATCAACGCCGTCATGCGAAATACTTTATGAAAGCTTTTACTGAAACATGGATGGTATACCCTGCAATAGTAGAGGTAGAAAAGCAGGAAGATCTGGGTACCTTTTGACTTGGACCCATTGTTAAGCCAACTACGTTTTACAAACGGGCATGATTATAAATCTTTTTTATTACTGTTTGCAAACGCAAAGAAGTCCATTTCATAAAACATTTTATTTTACCCAAATGTTAACTTAACTTAACCATAAACTATTTTATAACAAAAAAACATTAAAGAAAAAAGTTGTATTTAATATTGGATACTATAAAAAAACCACATGTGGTTTCTCATTAAAATAATTGGTAATTAAAGACAGGTTGGAATGCTATTTAACCAGTCGATCCCCAAAACTCATACTAATGAATCATTTAAGTATATGAATGTTACAAGTAATAGTTAAATAGATATAGGTATGCAGAACCAATGTGGTGTTCCGATCTTTTAAGATTTGATAACACGTACAGTTTTACACAACTTGCAATTCCGATCGGCAGTTTTCGTTTGCAGAAAAGTGCAGACCGGTTTTCAACATGTAAATCATTATATTGAACTCTATTCGCAAACGAAAATTTGATTGTCATGCATTCTTAGCTCTATTCCGCTTACTTATTCGGATTCGCATGCTGTCGGACGTTTCCCGCGCTACTAAGATTTGTGCGTAGGTACATCGGGAGTAATTATTAGTTGTGTAAAAATGTAGATACAACATGTTATATTTTAGATATTCCGATAAACAAAAGGCAAAAACGAACATTTATTGCCTCACACCGGTGTTCGATCGTTATCCAGTAAATATCTCCGGAACCGTAAATTCAAAGATACGAAAATAGAATGTCAACCTAAGTCTAATGTCAAATTTATCAAAATATTGTTTTGAATATGAAAAAGGAGATCTCAAAGAGAAATTTTAAATTTATATGAAAGAGTTTAATTAGTAAATTTCAAAAATAATCCCTATTAATAATATAAATGCGAAAGTAACTCTGTCTGTCTGTTCCGTTTTCACGGAAAAACTACTGGACCGATTTGGCTCTCAACTTTGGAAACTCAGTATATATATATATATATATATATATATATATATATATATATATATATATATATATATATATATATATATATATATATATATATATATATATATATTCGATGCCGAGAATGAACATAGGATATTTTTTATCCCGAAAAATGGGATAGATTCCGGGATAAAAATATATTTGTCTTTTTGTTTGTTATCCTTTTATGGAAAGACTATTGGACCGATTTGGCTGAAACTCGGTACATATATAATTTGAATACCGAGAGTGGCCAAGGGACACTTTTTATCCCGGATAATGGAATACATTTTGGGATAGATTTATGTAAAGTTTATCCCTGAAACTAGGACTGGTTTTTTGATTGTGTCCATTTCGTCCACTGGGTCTACTGGGTCCACTTGGTCCACTGGGTCTACTGGGACTGTGTCCACTTGGTCCCCTTGGTCAACTGGGTCCACTTGGTTCACTGGGTCCACTTTGTCCACTGAGTCCACTTGGTCCACTTGGTCCACTGGGTCCACTTGGTCCACGTGGTCTACTGGGTCCACTTGTTCCACTGAGTTCACTGGGTCCACTGGTCCCACTGGGTCCACTTAGACTACTGGGTCCACTGGGTCCACTTGAACCACTGGGTCCACTGGGTCCATTTGGTCCATTTGGTCCACTGGGTCCACTGGGTCCACTTGGTCCACTGAGTTTACTGGGTCCACTGGGTCCATTTGGAACACTTAGCCTACTGGGTCAACTGGGTCCACTGGGTCCACTTGAACCACTGGGTCCACTTGGTCCACTAGGTCCGTTGGGTCCACTGGGTCCACTTTGTCCACTGGATCCACTGGGTCCACTTGGTCCACTTGGTCCATGTTATCTATTTTGTCAACTTTTGGTTTTTATGTAGTTTACATATAGACGGGGATGGTATAGTTTGCGATATAAAATGAAGTGAATCTTTCGGGGGCAAATACATAAAAATTTAATACAATGTAACCTGTACTACTTGCTCTTCAAACAAGAGACACGCACTAGAGGTTGACCACGGGGTAAACTCTAGTAATAATATAATAAGAAGAATCAATCAGGAATCGAGTAGGCTGATTTTCAAAACATAAACACAGCTTATATTATTACACCAAATCATAGTTAAGCCTGTAAGGATCAATTGCTATAAAGGAATGTCAAACGGCAAACCAAGGGAAAGGTTTATTTTTAAACAAAATAGTCTTTTTCCATACATTAATTAAAACTCATCTAATTTTATTCAAGAGAGAAAAGACGACTATTGTTATATTTTAATAGGCATTTATAAATTAACATTCGAAACGCATGTTATTTTACCCCAAATTATCAAATCAGTCAATGGGTAAAGATTGATTGCGTTTAAATGAGGTGCAGTCCAATGACCGGCGTAATTTTATGTTTAATTAATGTATGGAAAATAGAACAGTTTGTTCAAAAACAAACTTTTCCCTTGGTTTTCCGTTTGACATTACTTCACAGAAATTAATCCTTACAAGCTACCCTCTGACTTGGTATATGTGATTATTTTATTAAAATCAGCAGATTAGATTCCAGACAAGGGTTATTGATTTTTCAAAAATCTAGTGGTACCATTTCAGTTTTCGTTAAAATCAGCCTCGGGACTCAATAAGTGCTTTGCGCTATCTAGCATAGTTTAGGTTCCAGCCCTGAAGGCTCGCCCAGGTGAAAAATCCACCTGTATATAAGTAGATTGCTTTTACTACACAAAACTTATAATATAAACATAACACAAAGATAGTAAGATTAATACTGGATTTAATAAATTTATGTAAAATTACAACATTTAAATTTAAGTTTGTGGATTTTTTATTCGGACACAGGAAAGGCCATAAAATAAAGATCACGATTCGGATGCGAAAATCATAATACATTGGTAGTTTAACACAATTAATATACACAACCATTTTAAACTAGGTGTCATCTAATAAATTTTATTTACAGATTTATATTAGTATATTCTATTGTGGCTTTACAGATACTATGAATGTAAATAATAAATAAATTCCGTACAAATAATAAATATTATAGTCACTATAAAAGTGGAAACGTACATGTTATAGATTATTTTATATATATTCTATAATTACTTATATGATACGTAATTGTACTTTACTTGCGATAAAATGTATTAATCATTCGCATATATTGTCAAGTATTTTACCATATTATGACCGTTTAAAATAGTTCATGGGAAGCTGCGTAATTTCATATAAAAATACTTTATTTACAAAAACGCCAATGTACTGCTACGAAATGTAAGCGTTACTAGGATTACATTTAGCCAGCTCATTAATGTAAGGCATATTTTGGGTGATTACGAAAAGTTTTAAAAATATACTCACTATTATTACTAGTATTATTCTGCATTATAATAAATTGGTATTATAATATGCTACCACTATTTCAATTAGGCACATGTTGAAGCCATTTCCGATACACAGTGTCTTCTATAATTTAACATGACCAGCAAAAATATTTATTTATATGATAAATTATAAGTATTGAGCCACGCTTGAATATCTATAATATAATAAAATTCTAAATATACCGTATCTGTACATTAAAGCTATTTGAAAAACTACTGGAATATACTATATAAACGATGGAGTACAAGACGCAATTTTTTTTAGATTTCTTGTCTGTTTGTTCGAGATTCACGTAAAAACTACTGGGCCGATTTCAATGCGGTTTTAACTGATCGACAGTTAATTAAACTTAAACTTTATTTTAACCGGAGAATCCCATGGGAATTTTTCTGGAAATTATTAAAAATGGCTAGATTTAAAAAAAAACGAATTATAATGTGATTTTTTTATTGATCGATAGCAAATTTAATGTAAGTAAATGGGCGGTATTTTGTGTCCCGAAAATCCCGCGGGAATTTCAAGTCAAGCGTGGACAAAGTCTCGAGCATATTCTAATACATACATATTTCGTTACGTTTAAACGAATACACATACTTAACAATAGTCAAAATTATTGATACAATAATTTAACATTAAACAATTTATTAAGTTTAATTGACGGCGTTATAACATAGCTATTTAATTTTAACGCCAAGTCCGAAACAATATGACCACTAATTTTAAAAGGAAGATTAAGTAACAAAACAGTAGGTCTACAGTAAATCTCTTCAACAGTACATTAATGAAAGCTTATATTATAGTGTGACCATAAGCGTCGTCGTAAGTACCAGCTGACGCCCAGATATGAGGACGAGAAAATATAAATATACGGCGTACAATGTATGTTTAATAGTAAAACTATATGTCTAAAAATGTTTTTACCTATAATTATCATAAAATAATAAGCCCGATTTGACAGTTCTCATTACAATATATAAGTATTTAGGGATTGAAAACTCCAAATCGTTAACTGATTATTATGAGAAATCGATGAAAAATTATACGACTTTGTTATAGTTTGATTTATTTTAATTTGATTTCTTTTTGTGTCACACAAATACGTGAGGTTTTGAATATCGATATGGGGCGCGAAAGTTTTATCAATTATTCAATCGTTCAAAAAAATCATGTTATTTCTTTATTTGGAAGAAAATAATAACTGAAATATGTTTTATAACATTAAATAATACACCAGTAATATATATGTATGTATATATATATATATATATATATATATATATATATATATATATATACTAGCTGTCCCGGCAGACGTTGTTCTACCCTGAAGAAATAAAATTCAGAACCCGATTGCAGCGCCACCTACCGGGTCCAATTGTGAATCTAAACCATCCTCGAATCCACTTGAACACACAAAAAAATTATTCAAATCGGTCCAGCCGTTTAGGCGGAGTTCACTGTCAACACACGTACAGAAGAATTATATATATATATATATATATATATATATAATCAAGTAAATAAATTAATTGTTATTGATTTTCACTTCTGTTGATTTCATTCAAAGTTACGTTCTATTTACATTCTTAAGTGTCAAATCGGGCTTCTTATTTTGTGATTATTATAACTGCAGTTTACTTTGCGAGAACACGCTCCTATATTACTAGCAGAACTATTTGCAATGAAGCATTCGCTTTGGATGCCCAACAACTTTCGTTACAAGAGACAACATAAATAATATAATCGTGGTGTGGTAGTTTCATTCATGACAACTCGTTTTAAACCAGACCTTGAAATTCTAATAGGTTTATTTACTCTAAAAAACTATCTAAATTGTCATTCATTTTCGGATGATGATGATTGAATACAATTTAGATATATTTTTAAGTCTCAATACTTTTCCAAAAATATGTATAGATCTAGTACAAATTTAATGATTCTCTTCTTTTTGGTACGTCTAATGTACATTGGCCCTAAAGAAAGTTGTTGGCACGAAAGTAACTCACTGGCATAGCGAACCTGGCGATTCTGCGCTTTACTATGACAAAAGGTACAATGTAGTGCTACTTTAGATGTATGCGTCTAAAGCAGCACTACACAATATTATAGTCAAATATTCGTTTTTCAAATCGACTTAACAATTTGAAAGTAATAATTTAAATTCTGTAAGTAATGTATAGGAATTATTTAAACTATTACAAGCGATATCCTTATTGAAATTTGAATACAAGTATTCTCGTGTCCTATTAAATAATATTGCAAATATACACAAAATACGTACACGTTTTTAAAAGCTATTTTAATCCTAACATTGCTTGTTTTAAGCTGATGTTAGACGGTTCATTTTTGTCTTTTATTTGGGTATCAACCTGATCCATATAAACAGAAACTTGAACCATTCAACGTCATTGACTACCGTCATGCCCTTTTAATTTGGTCGATCCGTCTAATATCACAGTATTAGATAAAAAAAAAGAAATAAAATTTATAATTTAATGAACGCAACAAAACTAGAGTTAAAATGTCGCACTTTTTAATGGAAAATCGTTGCTTGCAATTCCAAATGCTTTGAATGACAAATTTATTAATTTAAAGAATATATTTCAAAATATGTATAGTTTAAAATATTGTCGCAATGAATATTTTTTCACACATACATTTTTACTATTTCAACATCCAAAAAGTTAATAATGTAACTTTATAATCTCACTCGGGTGTCAGTATCATAATATCTTGTTATAGCCGAAGTTCTTTTTTTATTTTTTATTGCATGAGTTCAGCAGACAGGCAGACGGCCCACTTGATGGTAAGCAGTTACCATCGCCTATGGACATTTGCAACACCAAAAGTGCTACAAATCCGTTGGGGCTTTCTTAAGGGAGACTGGAACCTGGTCACTAATGCCGGAACACAACTCAAGGTTGTTATGGCGACATACTTTAAACTACGGTTGGTCGCCATCCAGTCGGGCAAATACCCTACCACCTGGCACAACTATTGTAGCAACAGATAGGAAATTTGATACCATTTTAGACTTATTGTATGTCTAGGTAGATATTGCACATAGGTATGTGCAATATCAAACTTGTCCGAAAATTTACTTATATGTAAAATGGAACCCAAAAAAGCAAATTGAAATGTAAAAGTTTAGCAATATCAATGTTTAATAACAAATATAAGTCTCTTTTCACTCAATTTAAATGCGAATGATAATATAATCAAAATTATGTAAAGAATAAAATATACAAAATAATAATAACATTCCCAGTTGATTTGATACTTGGCCCATTTTGAAGGAAATAGTATGAACATATATAAATAATAGGAAATAGTATAAGAAATATTTATTATTTATTTAAAAATAAACTATAAATGTGGTTATCGTTTACTGAGCTTTAAAATTGAAAATATAGAGAGGGGTGTTAATCGCTTATTTTGGATAAGTGTCGACGCATATACATGAAAGTCAAATTTAGTAAAGTTATGTATATATTACATACATTGTTTATTTTCAAGGTTAAATTAAATAGGATTAGACTCATATCTGTAACAAACACCCTGCGTGCACAATTCCAACTTGCACAGAACCATTTGTTTCACATTGCAATTTTCCCTATAACGTAAACTTCATAAAATATATTTATATCTACACATCAAATATCAATTCTCTTAGGCCTTTTAGTTTTAGGCTGTTATGTTGTGAACAGAAGCTTAATCACTTCATATATTAATATTATACGATTTGAAGTTCCGTGATTTTAGGTCGATGTAATATCATCGACATAAAGTTGGGTATTCGTTTTTGCGGTTTTCAGGATTTGTAGGATTGAATACAAATGGATAAAATGGATACTGGTTACTTTACTTATAAATTTGAGATGTTCAACATAAACGAAATCACGGATAGTAAACAAATAATCTTCACATTTACTCACAGGGAACGTGAACAACAGAGTCACTACCATCTAGAGGCGCTGCGCCGATCCGAATACTTTATTCTATTTCCTATCAATACTTGACTCGTTAATAAATTTATGAGGTATCATTGCATTCTTAATACTCTATGTACAATACGTGAATATATAATTCTGTTATTTTGGTACTAACTACTTACACGCGATGGATAAAAAAACCTAAAAAATTGCATCTTGAGTTGTTATTTAGACTGATAACAACAACATAACTGATAACTGATAACCTGGGTTTTTTTAAGTACTGGATCCCTTGTATTGGTAATTGTGCTACCACTGAATACTAATTCCTACACGTTCCCTATTGCACATGATGATGTATGATAGTTTATCGTTTCATCATAATCATACATCGGTGTTCTATTCGCGATAAACTCTGGTCGGATTGCAATCCAATTGGCGTTTTTAAGATTTGTCCAGCCTTTATATTTAAATAATAAATTTTAAAGCAAAGTTTATAAAACTGGTACATTTTTGCTCAGGTGTTTTCTTTAACTTCGTTTCATGGATCAGCGTTGCTCTAAAATGTGAACCTAAATGTACAACACCCAACTAACTAAAACACTCCACAAACCACACAGTAGAAATTCATTTTTCTCATACCACTACATTTTAATTTTTATAGCGTAAATTCGCAACATTTATTTATTAATAATTATACTTATTCAAAGACTATCTTGCAAGAATAGTATTTTTCTATTATTAACATTAAATATAATCTTAAAATGAAGATATTTTGTTGAGTAACATCGGTATATCAATTCTATCAAGAGCACTTCCTTTTAGAAATCCATTTTTGTTAGCGTTGCGTTAGTTAGATCTTTTTTAAAGCAGTATTTGTAATATTAGTATTACATTCATAATTAGTTAAAATCCAAAAAGCTTATAATTACTTCTTACAATTTTAAACTTTTATTATGTTACAATGAAAAATACTTAAAAACTTATTAACACATTAATTTGAACTTTGTTGATTTTTGTTTTTGCATTTCCCACATTAGTAACGATATTACCTATATTAATATTTTATATTCGATGTTTAGTACTTACAATACTCAGGAAGCCAGCTTTTTTCGTAATTTATCAACATCCTAATGTAATTAACACAAGTATTTAGGTAGTTTGTTCGTTGGAATATATTTTTAGACAATACTAAATAATAAATGTTATAATGTTCGCATTTTGCACATCTAAGAGACCAATAAATCTTCTTAAAATTAGAGATACTATCTCTGTATGTCAGAAGGTAGATGTAAACTTTTTGCGGAGCATTCAGACGACTTATAGACGCATTTAAAATAACTTATCTTCAGGAAATGTAATGAATTCATCAGTTACACGACATGAAATATCTTTACTTAACTCCACTAGAGTTTTCACAATTGAGACCATCCTAGCCAACTTTCTTTTCTTTCCAACAACAACTAATTCTTTTGTCTGCCAATGTTAAGTTGTATCTAAATGGATGGATACATACCACACCTTTAAATTTCTACTTAATCGAAAGAGTGGAGTCACGCAGAAGGTCCCATTAAGAACTCGCGCATCTGGGTCACGTCTTACTGTAACCGATTGATTATTGGAGAATAAATATATAGCAACACCGCCTCTACTTGGCCTCGTTAGAGAGGGTATGTACAAGGTTTGATGACTTGAAATGGTGAAGTGTATATAATATGCGACCTCTAATAATAAGGGATATTTCTGATAGCGCGAAACAGAGAAAAAAAGAGTAAAAAAGTGGTTCTCAGGCTTCGACCACAACTGGCATGTAACACTTAAATTATGAATATATAAGATGAGGCATTTGACACTATCCATCACACCATTTCCTATATATCCAGTTGTGAGAAGCGAAAATAGATAAAAAAATATGATAATGTTTATTACATTACTACAATATACACGCTAATATTTAAATGACTACCTAATCGTTACTTAATACAAGAAAACAATAAAAAAGCCGATTTTTGTTTCTTGTTCAACAATTATGATAATAAATGCTATATATTTTTAAAACTTATATATTAAATGCCACCGTCAGTCCTATTGCTTAGAACAGTACTAGTAGTACGGCCTTATTCCAAGAAATTTGTCACATTTCAATAATATACTGAGAAACTTCGTGAGACAAAGCTAGCAAATCTTAACTAAATAATTAATAGCTTCATTAACACTTATAATTGAAAGCATTAAATCGTAAATAGCTTATTGTATATCTTTCGATACCAAACAATTCATTTGTTAATTCTCACAAGATCACATTTTTTAAATAAGTCGCCTTTGATGTATACGCAACCTTTTTTTAAAATGGTAATAAATTCTTGCTTATGAATAGTATAGCATAAATAAACAATCCTTAAAACCGATTCAAAGAGTTGATATCAATAACACCAGGTACTCTCATATTCCTTTTTTGGAGTTCATATCAATTTATTACAAAAAATGAATCCGTTATATCGTCATATAAATGAAATATAGTAGGAAAACGTATTTTAGTATATGGCGATACACTAAAGCATAGTGAAATTGCAAAACAAAATAAACACCAGGCTTACCTCCATAAATGTAACCGAGGGTTGAAGAAAAATTCCTTGTACAGAGCCATATAGAAAATATTGGCATTTTCTTTAATTGAAGTGTAAAATATTGTATGCCTCTCTTACACCTGGGGTAATATTAGTGTTAGTTACTGTGACACGCATATGTAGCCAAAAGTTTAATACATTATTTGAGATATGAAATTGTTAATGACGTTATACATTGACAAGGTAACTCATGTATATACACTAATGTAACTAATCGTTAACGCGTCATTTTTTAATGTTATATGTATGTCACATTTAGTTACAATCACTAAAGCTAAGGCAGGTAGAGCAGGGGGGCAATACAGACTGTTTGCTTGAACAAAAACTATCGAATGGTTATTCAGATGTTACATAGAAAATGGGAACAACAGCGTTTTTAATCACTTTTAGTAAATAGTATTAGAACAGCAGAACAAAAGAATAACAGTAAAAGAATAGTACAAAGGGACCTTTAAAAAATATTATCTGTTCAATATAAGTTAATGCTAATAATCTATATTTTCTATTATCACGTCATCAAAGGTAGCTCGAACTTCTTAATGAATCTAAAATGAATGCTAATGTAAAATTAGCATCATAAGATGTTTTAAAACATGTTCTATTTCTTCAAATAGGACTGTACGGTTTACCTAGACAGATTCAAGTATTCATGGATATTCATATTTTAGAATAATTTTCATGAAAATATGTATCAGGTTAAGTCGAACCCGAATAGCCAATATTACTTCAGTCAAGTTGTAGGGCGGTGACTGTCCCCAAACACTGGAGTATTTGTGACAACAGTTAATTATTAGGTTTTTTTAATACGCAAAATCATTCTTCAATTTTTCCCACTGAAATTCCTCTAAACATGTTGATAAATTTTAAGGATTGTTTTTTAATTCAAGCACAACCTGGTGTTTGATCATTATAATATTTTCTGCTTACACAATTATCAACAGAATGTTTATTTGTAAGTGCAAATATAATTTAAATAAATTTTGCAATATAGAATTTAGCGGTTTGTATTTATTATAATATAAGAATGATTAAAAACTATTATAAATAATTATTTCTAAAAATATCGATATTATTTAAATACTCTTTTTTAAAACTATAGAATGTGTTGTTTTTTTTTATAAATACAAACCCGACTGTATAAATCTAGTACCATAAATTAATATCAATTGTGATTACATCAATACTATCTATAAATAAATTAACATTTACAATGGTGTTATCGATTAAAAAAAACCAATAGTCTCTGGTCCATTTATCCTTTAAACTAGTTCAGACTCGAGACTTATGCATTAGTAGGTAGCTGTTAATGATTTTGTCTCATAATAATAGTAGCAAAAGAAAATAAACACAGAAGTCAGAACTCATAATCATGGAGGAATAACAATCGCCAAATAAAAGATGTAACTGAAAAACTTCAAGTTGTTTAATTTTTACTTGGTGCTAAAGTGTTTCATCTGTTGAGTTGTGATATAGCAAAAACAACCAGACTTTCAGCTATTATATAGTTTGCATGAGATGGCTTAAAAATAATTTACAGTAATAAAATGTCGCATGAAAGTTTAAAGACTGATTAACATGAATTCAGCCAACGACTTCAAAATACTCAATCAGAAATATTGAAGTCACCGCTAACTTGGTCGTATTGTATTGACATCAAATCAATTTACAATATGCCGGGGTGAAGTGAGCACTGGCTTCCACCAAATTTGAAGTCAGTAGCTGGATTATTGTAAATCAGCTTTAAGAGTATTTTTCTAAATAAACGCTAGAGAAGACTTGCGGAAAATTTTGGAACTTTAGCAGAGTTACATCTTTACTGGGCTTTTATCATTCCTAGTTATCTTCTTCAGCATCATATATTAAAAAAGAATTTAGAATAAATACGACAATTAATAAAAATATGATCCTATATTCTCATTTTATAAATTAGTTTAAATACTCATTTTCTACTATATTATTATGAAACATTAATATAATAAAAGCAGTTCTACCTTGTAGACAAATGGCTATAAATCACGATTATACACTGTAAAAATAGCTCTCTAGTTTTGTTTTGGGCGACGGTTGGGTGAATGGTGAAAACCAAAATATTGAAAAACGGCCAAACACAGACTGAATACTCTTCCATCGTGATTTACGAACCCAACGTGCTTGTTCTTTTTTCAATTGTTCAATTCCCTGTGAAAAATGATAATTATGGCAATTAAATCAATCATCCAAAAGACTACCTACAATTACTATTTAAAAATTAGTTTTGTTTAAAGTGTTGTGTCAGGTCCAAAACGAATGAACAAAATCAGGTAGAGACAGCAAGGTAGATCTAGTTCAAAGTCCCAACACTATTTAATCTAATTTATTTATCGTCTATAAAATGATGGTGCCACCACACTTGTATATCATTCACCATTCATAGAATTTGACATATTACTTACTCTAAAAATAAACAGTATCGCCTTTTTATATATCGGACTAGAGTTCGCCCCGCGGTTGCGCCGCAATTCATGTGCTAATGCGTACTTCTTATTTAAGGAGCAAGCGTTAATACAGGTTACATTGCATTGAAGTTTTACATACATACATACATACATAACTTCACGCCAGTTCCCTTGCGGGGTAGGCAAGGGAACTGGCGTTTAAGTTAGTGTTATTTGCCCCTGGAAAATTCACTTCATTTATAAAACTCAATGACTATTTATACTTACAGTCTCATCATTCCATATCGCATGAAGTTGTGTACCGAGCATGACTGCAGTGAAAATTGCAAATAACAGCGCTTCAGCGATTAAGAACAATAGTAATACAACGGTGGCCGGCGGCGAATAAGCGCTGCAATCGCGCCACTCGTGCCGGATGCACGTAATGAATTGATACACAGACAGGCAAACCGCGTGGATCGATATAGCGGCAATGTAAAACTAAAACAACATTATAAAGAATTATTTAGTGAACCATTGAACAATAAACTATTATAAGAAATAGTAGTCATTTATACGACATAACCTTAACTTTAGTAAAAACTTGTGTAATGTAATTCAAAATATTATAAGTCGCACAAAAATGAATACACTAAATCTCATTTATAAATTCGCAATAAGTACAAGAATATTCGCAAGGTGTAATAAGGGACTGTTAATAGCAGGATGAGACACACAATTATGATATTGCTTTTGCAAAGATTGAATCGCCTGATAATAAAGATCTTTAAGCCAAGTTTTAATTGAAATTCATCTCTTCATTCATTGCAAAGCAGCCAGGTAGAGCAGAAAAAAGGTATTCAAGTGACAAGTCAAAGTCACACTTATTGAAATTATTGACAAAAAAAATTATATTAAAATCGATCAATACTCTAAATTATTGTTCATTTTTAACCAGATTTTTATAAGTCTTTTGAAAATAAAACTGCACAGCAAAACATTCTCCTTCAAGTTCCGCCCAAAAACTTTATTATTGGTTGTTTCTTTTCTTTCCCTTATGTCTTATCATAAGTACTCATCTATCTATAATAAATCTGTAAAGGTTCGAGTTTGTACAATGTGTTTAAACTTGTAAAAAAAATCAGGGGAGCCAATTTGGACCAGCAGATACCGAAAAAACAATTTTTAGAATTTTTCCTGTCAATCTATTAGAACATCACGTGAAAACCACTGAACGGATTTGAATGAAACTCGAAACGGAGCTAGCTTATATTCTGGACTATAACTTAGGATACTTTTTATCCTGATTAATGACATCGTTTCCGAGGGTTAGACGAAAATATCGAAAAAGATGGCGCTGCGATCACACCGTTTCTCAGAACTACTAAATGTATATGAATGAAACTCGATATAAGACTGGCTTATAACCCGAGTTAATACTTAGAATACATTTTATCGCGATAAATGACGTCATATCTTTAGCATAGACAGATTAGTTTTCGTCAAACTCGGCCTCGAGTTTCCTTTGACTGTTTTTTTGTATTTTATATGGTTTAGGTTTTGGCCCTGAAGGACCACTTGAAAAATGCACCCTGTATCTAGCTCTTGCTCACGGCTTCGCTTGCGACATATAAAAATGTAATTAAGTATTTATTTAAATAAAATAGAGCTACCCACTAGGGTTTGACCCCCTAGCAGGGAATACTCTACTGTTGTGTATCTTTATTTTTCATTTTCATTCAAACATTTTATATGCATACATACATACATAACTTCACGCCAATTCCCTTGCGGGGTAGGCACGAATAACAGAGCGCCATTTAGGCTTATTCTTACACACCTCACTTCACTTCTTTGACATTCATAACTCTTGTCATGCACGCTTGTCTGTTCTTAAGGCTCCTGACATCACCTTCTGCTAGTACACGATCAATTTGATCATGGAAGGTGTGTCGTGGCCTTCCACGACTTCTGCATCCATCCACTTTTGCATTGTATATCTGTTTAATCATTCTTTCATCATGCATTCTTTCCACATGCCCAAACCACCGGAGCATTCCTTTTCTTACCTTCACCCCGACACTCTCTTTCAGACCAACTCTCTTCCTTACTTCAGTATTACGAACGCGGTCCGCGAGCGTCACTCATTTTATATAAATTAATTATATTACATAATAATATGAAAAAAGCATAGCTGAAGCATCACAGAGTAAATATTATGTTAAACAGCAAAAGTTATAAAATACCACCCTAAAAACAAAAGGAGTAATTGCATATAGCACAGCAGCAATTTACATTTTCAAGTGACATAAATAGACAATGCTTTATTGTTCACATACCTATAAAATGATTATAGTGGTATTACATGCTACTTGTATTAGGGATCTGTGTAATTAATTGTGGTTAAAATAGTTCATAATTTACACAAGTTGTGGTAACTTACAGCCATAGTACTCTGTCTCATTCAATGGCACAAATTCAAGTACTGGTACAGGCCACAGAATTTGTACGTAATTTTAATATCTCATATACAAATCAGTATGTAACTGTATGCTAAAGATGAAGTGAAATATTACAAGGAAATATTACTTAAAACTAATATTGTAGGTCTATTGTGTTTTATTAAAAAGTGAAACATTTATGAGCTATTATTAATGTAATACTAGAAAAATACTATAGAATTGACACCCACATGAGCCAGACTTACGTCATTGTATACCAACTGAAATTGTTTCTTTGCATCCATATAGGCAAGAATAAATAGCTATAGTGTGGATTTAAATTTTACTTAGAATTTGTTCAGAATTTTCTACCTAATAGTTTAAACGTTAAATTTTATACACCATTACTTGATTGCTCTCTGCCAAAGACATTTAAAACACAAGATCTATAGTAGCATTTTACCTGTGGTAGTGTGCATGCACAGAATATTGTCTGGCCCTTATAATACGAGCAGTCTGGCCCATGTAGGCTCAAGTCCACTATGACGACTATAAAACATATTATTAATATCATACAACAAGAATTCTAATAACGCGAGCAGAAGGCAATTTAATTTACATCTAAACACAAAGGGAATAAAATACTTACCGTAAACAGCACAAAATATTTTTGGTTGTTTTCACCAACACAATTGTTAACCCATGGGCAATGGTGGTCCATTTTTCTTATGCACCGTTGGCAAACGGAGCAATGGTGAGCTCTCTCCGGTTTGATGCTGCAGCACTTTGTACATTTAAAGATGACTTGGCCCTCACGAAAGCTCATCTGCTTAATCATCTCTTTTGTTGCATTGCCTTTTGGAACAGCACCCTACAATTTACATGCATAATAATTTTATGTATTCATGACCATGATCACATAATACTTCACTTTTAAATTTATATATATATATATATAAATGTAAAAGTGAATGATTAGATTAAAAAATCGCACCACACAAACATACCAAGTATCTGCCACTTTTAAGTTCTAAAGCTACATAAAAAATTTAAAATGACCTTATTAGCAAGCAAATAACTATCACCACTTCATTGTTATTGCAACACAAATACATGAATATTTCAGATATAATTTCTGTATTTGTTCCAAAGTGTTCATTGAAAACCATTGAACCATTTAGAAACTTATTTAATACATACTTAACATCGCCTATTTGCTTCAATAATGTGGTAAGTCTAACAGCTCGTATAAAAAAAATGAAAACTAAAACTGCCATTACCAATTTAAGTTTTACAAAAAAATGTGTTTTCTTTTGTAATAAATTAAAGAATGACAGTAAAAATGTTATTTCTTTCGACTACAAAGTACATTAATATAATAGGAGTTTCAACAATTATTTTTTGAAAGTTAAAACACTCTAAAAGATAACATTAAAGCAAACAGGTGATATACTTTCAGAGAGAATGAAAGACATTTTTTTATGAAAACTGATTTACAATTTGACTTTATATAAACTGCAGTTGTCACTTAAACACAGAGTATATTAATATAATAGGAGGCACTTAGATATTAATGGTTAGTTTGAAATAATATATAGACATTTAAACTTTATTTGTATAGGTAATAAACTTACTGGATCAGTGAACATAGTCCTGAGATGTGATGCAAATGCAAGGAATGCTAAGCTTTGAAATATGAATATATTTACATAACTGTAAACTGGATATGTGGACACTCCTGGTAATAGCATCACCATCATAACAACAAATTCGGCATATAAGATCAATAGCCATGTTAACACTGCACATATTATGCCACAGATGTCCTGAAAATTTTTAACATAACATCAATGGCCCGTTTGCCTGTGTGCTGAACTCATGCAATAAAAAATACAACAAACTGCAAATGATATATATATATATATATATATATATATATATATATATATATATATATATATATATATATATATATATATAAATATATATATATATATATATATATATATATATATATATATATATATGATACACCCCTATTATCTCATTTGTACAGTATGTCCAACCCAGACTGACAGATTCTCATATTGAAAATGTTTAAATTTCTTAAAACTTAAAATATTTACTAATACATGTTCATGGAACTACAGGATAAACATATTATAATAAAATTATTTAAGATCATTTTTATTTAGTCAAGGCCTAAAGAAAATAAAATATATCAAAAATAAATATACACAAGAAACAAAATATTGAGTAACCAACACAATCATTGTATATTATCTAATATATAAAATTCTCGTGTCACAGTGTTAGTTACCATACTCCTCCGAAACGGCTGGACTGATTTTTATGAAATTTTATATGCATATGCAGTAGGTCTGAGAATCGGCTACTATCTATTTTTCAAACCCCTAAGTGATAAGGGGTGTCCATCCCAAAAATTACTTTTTTATTTTTTGGATAAATTTTTATTTTTCTATTTTTTTAGGATACAGCATTAAAAAATACATACAACCCTAAATTGTCACCCCTCTACGATCAACCCCTATTTTTTATTTGTTAATTATAAACTTTAATTTTTTGGCAAGATTTTTAATCTTATTTTGTCATGACTTAGAATAAAAAAAAATTATATTACTCTTTTAGATTCACAATTAGAACCGGTAGGTGGAGCTGAAATCGGGTTCTGGAATCCTCCTAATCACCTGGAGCGATTTTGGTGATTTTGTTTTTGTGTGTTTGAGTGGGTACCCGGATGGTTTAGATTCGCAATTAGAACCGATACGTGGCTCTGGGATCGGGTTCTAGAATTTTATTTTTTAAAGGCAGGACAATGTCTGCCGGGGCCGCTAGTATATGTATAAAAAGTAATGTATAGAAGACACTACTGGAGTTTATTCTAGAAAGGACTAGATAAGATTAAATATGTTCTTCAAAAAATTATACTGGTTGGCAAACAAATCCTACTTTAAAGAAAAATCCAATAAATATTTATTTTATTTTTGCTGTTATCACACCAGGATTAGGTTGTGATTTATTCTAAGCACCTTACCTATAGAAGATTGGTCAATATTCTACACATATTTAAAGATTATAGGTGGAACAAACTGATCTGCATTTATTAATTAGATTTAAATAGGTTATTTGCTTTCAGTATATTAGTTTATAATTTATGTACAGTAGAATAATTTAAAATGACAAGCGAAGTGATAAATACCTTATACTAGTTGGATGTCATACAAAACATATACATACTTAGAAAATTATTATTATATAATTAATACATTTTGTTCCAGGTATCATTTACCATAAGAATTGCATCTAGCACTATTATTTTTGTAGAAGAGTTGTTTTGATTCGAATCAAGGCAGTTAATCATATTAAGCGCAGTATTCTTTCTAAAGTTCCTATCATTATCAATATAACCGGACATGATTTATAAAAATAGGTCATAATAAGTAACATGTCACTATATCCTACTTTGTTATAAAGAGTTTTAAATGAAAAACAAACTAAGCTGTATAATTACTTTATATTAAACAGTTGGTCAATATAAGCAGAGTCATAATAAATAGATTCTACGGTATATAAAAATGTGCTTAAAGGTTTAAACAATTATATAGTTTTAATACCTTTATACACCAGGCTTTGCCACCACAACAACGATTATGCATGTCTTTGTCAGGACGCTTGAGAACCATGCATTCTGGGTCTACCTGATACTGGCTTTCCATATCATCTTCATCGGAAGTGTCATAGAATTCACGTATCATTGAGTGCTTCTTTATATCTGAAATCATTAATATAACATACTAATGTAATCTGACTTTTAATACAATCCATGGCATGTAACATCAATCAAATTAATTGCTAACAAATTCACCTCACTTGCAAATAATTTAGCCATTTTATAAATTTATTTCTTTTTTATCAAATCTATATTAAGCCTAATTTTTAATAATTGATACTTTAAACACAAGTAATGTGTGAAGATTTGACTGTAGAGATTGGTACTTATTTTAAAGGAGTTTTCTAAATGTTATAAAAATTTTTGTTTACTAATTATGAATTCTTTGAGATTTAGACCCCTATTAAGATTTAACTCATTATTATTGATATGATTCTCAAAAGTTATTCACATTAAAATGTCCATGTACAGAGAAATATGAAGTAAATAATTTTATATCAAATCAGTCTATTGTTGCAATTAAAAGTCTCAAGTTGTGAGAATACAAGCAAAGGCAAATTATAGAATTAGGTACATATAAGTAAAAAAAAGAACAAATAATGTATTGTAAATATAAAGCAACACATTATTTTGGTTGCATTTTATTGAAAACTAATTTCATGCAGTCAGAAATAATATGTCATTCAAAGTTAGCATAATAATAGTCAAATTTACACATTTTTGGTAAGATGGTTTTTTTTAAATTGCAGGTTAGAGATCAATCTTGTATTTTTATCAAGCATTTAGTGATTATCAGGAACAAGTCTAAACTATAAACTCAACATAGTCCGCTAAAATTACTTACCTATTCGCCAAACTGTTTCAAACACTATCCAACCTAGTTTAAGGTCAGAATAACAAATGTAGACGCTGCAGTTTCATAGTTATCATTACTAAAGGAATATATTAAACAAGGCTTCAGGTAGAAACTTGATCATATAGATTTAATTGGTTTCAACAGCGACTGTACTCATTTCAGGCTATTCAAAATCGATAAACGAAATGAAATCACTTTTTCACTGAGTAGGAACGAACATACACACACAAAAACACAGAATATAACGGACACTGTTGCCATAGACAATTATTTCTATACTAATAAATAATAATATTGATTTTTTTTAATAAATACTGATTGAATGGTTGTAATTTCAGCTACAATTGATCAAAAAAGGTATACACCTCAGACATAACACTCGATTGCATTCAACAACATTGAATTATTCATATAATCTGACCTTCGAAAGCCGTTCAAGGAAACCGGCGGTAATTTAAAAGAAAGTAGCTGTTAACACCGGCAACACACTGATTAAACAGATTTAATACTAACAAAGCGTAGTTTTATTATGTATACAAGTTGCGAAAACTTAAGAAAATACTAAGAGTTGTTAGTATTTAACACACATTTTTTTTAATACATATAGTCTGACAAACACACTCATTGTACATCGCCAAGCTCAGCAATGTACGCTTATGTTATATAATAGGTAATACTATACAATGGACCACTTTGGGATTCCCATAGTAAATAATGGAAAGTTCCATCACGAAATTTGCGTACATCTCTATACCGACCAATTTAAATAAAGCTCAATCAGTACTTGCGTAAACTAGGACAAAGCTACTTTTTCAAGGTTGAGTAAAACAAGTAAGTAATATAAATAATTTAATATAATAAAGACACAATAAAAAAACAAAACTAGAGTCTGGCCAACGAAAGTTGAACCTGGAATTATTTGCAAACTTTTTACATGGCAACTCTAATACGAATGTCAACGTCAATTTTGACAAACAAAAGCGGTTTCCGTTTGGTTGCGAGTGGATTTGCTTGTCTCGATACTTTGGCGGAGTCCCATCTTCCGGACACAGCCCTGACAGCCGGGGCTGGTGCTGCACACCAGGAGACCCCGAAATGTTGCAAATATCTGTCCATTGGTAGTGGGTATGTATTTGTGGCTTTCGAGACTATGGGGCCGTGGGAGCCTGAAGCTCATCATCTCGATCGAGACCTTAACGCTCTAATTGAGGTCTCGCGTGACCAAAAGGCTAGCTTGCACCTGGGGCAACGTATCAGCATGGGCATCAAGCGCGGAAAACGGCCAACATTTTAGGCACGCTCCCCCTGAGAGGGATTTGGAGTCAATTTTTTTCTTATAGATTTATTTTGTTTTGTAAGTATAGTTTTATTTATAGTATAGTTTAATTTATTTCATTTAATAAAAGGACACACAAAATATATTTAGTTGTATTTGAGATTTCCAATATAATCCTTCTTAGCTACCATTGCTAATCTCTTCGCATACAACTTTTTTCACCTTACATTCATGAGCTTTTTTTTCATACAGATTAGCCTCTTCTTGCGCTGCTTAAGCCAACATGAACAACTCACGTGGCCTCCGTTGCAGCAGTTTGCCTTACATCTGTGAAAACAAAAAGCATAATAATAACAACCCATAAACGGGCCACTGCTGGGCTTGGGCACCCCATTTTTATAGGGGAGAAAGAGACATTATACCCTCCACACTTTTCCCAATGCAGATTGATAGGTCTGACACATTGGTTATATTGACGTGCAGGATTCATCTCAGTTTTCCATCACCGTCAACATATGACATTTATAACAATATGCACATTAGGTCAGAAAGCTACCTAAGTGGTACATGCTTTCCAATCAGGATTCGAGCCTGAGCACTGCGTTTGGGACACATGCACTAACCATTGATCTACTACGGCTTTGTGTGGCAATTAAAACAAAACCATATGAAAACATATATCATAGATACAGTAACTCTTTGTTCTTGAATGTACTAATTTATAAAAACTTGTATGTACCTGTTTAATAGGAATAGTATTGTTACGTGCGAGTGGGGTTCGCACTTAGGATTGGAAGGAACCATCAGTTTTTATATAAACGCTTTTATTGACTTTCACAGCCGCACGTAATACCTCTCCGCAGGGTTGCCCCTATAATCACGACTAACGATGCACTGTTCCGACGATAAGGTGTCTCACTCACAATACCGTCGCTGATATTGCGTAAACCACCTCCTGCTACTGCCATGTTCACCTCCTTACCACGTGTAACTCGCTTCTGGTTTGTCTCTCGAACTACGCTACACTCCTCTTTCACTTAACTATCCACTAAACTTGTCACTAAATTCACCACTTAACTCGTCACTGTCTTCTATTAAACTTCTCTTCCAACTCTTCCGTATCGCACTTGTCGCTTCGCTGTCTTGAACTGAACTCAACTCTAAACTACCCTGTAGGCGCGCCTTAGGCTGCTATACCCGGAAGAATTTTCTGGAACCCATAATTTCGTTATTTTTTTATTTACTATCTGTCCCCTTCTCAACATTTATCTATCTCTGTCTTTTCCTTCCCGAACCTTCTATTCGAGAACGTTCGTTTATACATCTATCCCTTTCTAACATCTATCTATCCCTGTCTTTTCCTTCCCGAACTTTCTATTCTAGAACTTTCGCTCATCGTCTATCCCTTTCTAAAATATATCCGTCCTTGTCTTTTCCTTCCAGAATTTTCTAGCTTTATCTAAAAGTTCTTAAACTAACTAGATGGTTCCACCGTCATTCGCCACAGTATCACTATCATAATTGTTAGAGTCCACAGTAAACTCATGGGAGATGGCCTCCATCCAAATTTAATCTTCAACAGGCGGGTTACGTTGCAAAACTCCTCCACAAGTCATTGTTCTCGCTCTTTTAAAAGCCAACTCAGATTTTAAATCTTTTCATATAGAACTGTTGGAATCTGATTTTGATTATAGCAGATAAATCTAAGTTTTTACCGAATATTACAGTTTAATTAAGTAAGAGAGAGAGTGGGTCTGAAAGAGAGTGTCGGGGTGAAGGTAAGGAAAGGAATGCTCCGGTGGTTTGGGCATGTGGAAAGAATGCATGATGAAAGAATGACTAAACAGATATACAATGCAAAAGTGGATGGATGCAGAAGTCGTGGAAGGCCACAACACACCTTCCATGATCAAATTGATCGTGTACTAGCAGAAGGTGATGTCAGGAGCCTTAAGAACAGACTAGCGTGCATGACAAGAGTTATGAATGTCAAAGAAGCAAGTGAGGTGTGTAAGAATAAGCCTAAATGACGCTCTGTTGTTCGTGCCTACCCCGCAAAGGAACTAGCGTGAAGTTATGTATGTGTGTATGTATGTAATTTTCAAAAAATGTAAAGACTTCTGATTTTCTGCTACCTGCCAGAATAAAAAGTAGATAGTCTATATTCTATTGTAGGTCATTCTAGAGTCGAGATATAAGGATTAGTAATAAGTAATAACAAGTATTCCAAATTTCATTAAAATTCGTTCAGTACTTTTGGCGTGAATGAGTAACAAATTCATCTCACAAACATTCGTATTTATAATATTATTATTAGAAACGAGTATGATTTATTCATTGTCACACATAAAATACACAACATAAATAATTAAGTAACTATCAAATATCAAAAAAGGTTAATCCAAATTTTTCATAGTAATTTTGATGTTGTCATACATATATTATTTAAATTTACCGCCCTTTTCCACGGTCAACTTTCGTTGATCAGACTCTATAAAGTTAGGAACCAAAGACAAAATCTGTTTCCAAGTATTCAACACCGGATAAAATTTAATCAGTATTTTTACTGTCTTCACTGATACTATCTCCGACATTTATAACAAGATTTTCAATCTCGTTTTCCACAATATTTTTATATAATTTGTATTGATTTTCAAAATTTCCTGGAGCTGGAGCTAGAGCCATGGGGATGCAACGGGTCCCCAACCTCTGTTGTTGAAGTTGGTCACTCTGTATCCCGAGTTGACCTAAGCTTGTTGTACGGTTGAATAATGGGTGTAGCATCGCTTATTATCACATCTTCTTCCGCACAAGCGCCGGGTATGGGACGCAAGTTTAAGTTTCGCAGAGTAGTTGGTTCCGCCCAATCTAAGCCCAATACACGCTGCGCGGCGCTTATCGCCACGGTCCGGTCTCACCTTCACAGCCGAGAGGGACTCAGCCTGGTACGAAACCATGGATTTCCTACTTCAGTGTACGAAACGTATTCCCCCTGAACTACCAAAAAACAGATGGTACTTGAGTTATTTCTTACCTTAGCTCTACCTTAAATATATATATTTTATCTGTGCTCGGCGCTCTACCACACCTCTACCAACCTCTACCCTCCATTTCACGTTTAGGGAGTTTTTAGCGGGAACTGAAAGGAGATGTTGAGCTGTGTTTTTATTTTTTTAAGTTTATGGCGTGGCGACTAGGCCTTTAAGCCAGGCGCAGTTGTATTCTAGGCTACAATCTACACCATTCAATGGAGTTCTTGTGAAAACTAGAAAGGCCACATTTGACTATACAGTTCAAATTTCTCACAAAAACACATAATTACTACTCAAAAACTATCAATATCCTACAACTATTGTTCATTTTAGAGTGATTTTACACATTTTTAGAACATAAAACTGCACAGCATAACGTCCCCTTTCAGTTCCCGCCAAAAACTCCTGTTGAGCTGTGTAGTTTTATTTTCTAAAGATGAGTAACATTACTCTAAAATGAACAGTACTCGTAGGATTGTGAGAAATGTGAACTGTATAGTCAAATATGGCCTTTCCAGTTGTCACAAGAACTCCGTTGAATGGCGTCAGTTAATAACCTACGTATCAGTTCTCAGTTCACAAACTTTAGTGTAATCTAAGATCTGGCTTAAAGGCCTAGCTGCCAAGTCATACGCCTAAATAAATAATAAGTTCACCGGTTCACATTTACCGTTTAGTGCCAGTGTGTAAAAATACGATTTATAATTATATATTTTTTTAATCTTTAAGGCTTGGCAACTAGGCCTTTAAGCCAGGCGCAGTTGTATTATATTCAACGGAGTTCTTGTGAAAACTTGAAAGGCCACATTTGACTATACAGTTCACATTTCTCACAAAAACACATAATTACTAGTCAAAAACTATCGATATCCTACAACTATTGTTCATTTTAGAGTAATTTTACACATTTTTAGAAAATAAAACTGCACAGCACAACGTCCCCTTTCAGTTCCCGCTAAAATGTCAATTTATAATTATATATATATGTATATATATTATTCTTCCACAGAATAATAAATAGTGACTTGTAAAGTACAATCACAATTCACAATCGTTTTTCTGTATTTATATAGGCGTGATATAGGCAACTAAAACCTTCATCACATTGCGGGCATGAACAAAATTTAATACAATATTAGATAATTAACTGAGCTCTGTTGTTGAAACATCAATTATTTCTAGAATGGCTCCCGTAAGTGAATTCTATTTTAAAAAAATTACTAAATTTAGTCCAGATTTATGTAAATCACTAAATTACCACTACACCATCGACGTTCAGTAATAACCTTATGTCTATTCTTCAAAAATGTATTATTTTAAACTAGTTGCTTTAAGTGATGTCTTGTGCAGTACTATAAACAGCAGAATTTAAACAGCCCACTGGTGGGCTTGCGTTTTTGGCCACGCCGTTAAAGGAATACAATCTGTATAACTGCCATGCCATGTGTGCTCAAAAGGTTGTATCAATCATGTTACACACATTGATTATTTGTATGTGCAAATTTCCTTATAATGTTGTTCATCACCATTTGTATGTGATTATGATAGTAATTAATATAGAACATATGAAGAAAGTGTCTTTAGCTTAATAAAGAGACAAAAATGATGTGATTGAGGATGTCCCACACATCATCTTTAAAATGCCCTATATATTTCCAGGAGGGAAGATACTGAAAAACTAAACTCAAATTAGAAATCAGTTATGCGAACATGCCCGAACTAATGAGCAAAAATTAACTTAACAACTTTATTGATTTTTGTATCACGGTAATAATATTTATATATATTAGGGGTGGGCCGAAATTCATTTCACATTTGGCTTGGCCGAATTTCAGCAGCTTGAGTCGATCTTCGGCATTCGGCCGACATTCAGTTTGAATGCCGAACATTCGGTGCAAGAAAAAAGTAAAATACCTACTTAAACTATTTTGACTGAATTTCATTAAAATCATATTTATCATGACCATAAAATAAAATTAATATTTATGGTCATTTATTTTAGTTAGGAATATGTAAAACCTTAACTTGCAATGTGATAAATATTAAATAAAGTTAGTTCTTAATTGAATCTTTTCTTAATAAACATCAAATTAAAACAAAAATGAAATAAACTTATTATTCCTCTAACAAACATTAGTAAGTAGTCTAACTGCTTAATTCTAATGCATATCTTGAATTTAAAAAAGCACTTATAAGGGACATCAGCAACTATAACTTTCATTTGGTTTGAAATATATTTTTTACGACCTAAACATTCAGAATTTAGAATTATGAAATGGTGTTTTTTTTTTCAATCAAAGGTTTAAAGTTATTATTACTTTATTGTTCACCATAATAAACAATTTCAGAATAAATAATTACAATAGTTTAACGGCGAAACAAAAGGCGGCCTTATCGCTTAAAGCGATCTCTTCCAGGCAACCTGAAGGATAATTTTAACAACTTTTTGTCTAAGTATAATTAAATTAAAAGAAGTAAAATAAAGAAGAACAGTACAATGTGGACAGTAAAGAGCTAAGTTAAGAAGAATAAAGAAATATGTATTTTATCATAAAGTAAGATAATGATTTTGGACAGATTTTTTAAATATGGCAAGTGATTTAGCTTTTCTGACATCTCCGGGTAAAGAGTTCCAAAAGCAGACAGCTTACAGCGAAAGATTTGGAGTAAAATGTTGAAGAATGTGGAGGTGCCTTTAACAGGAGGTTATTAGAGGAGCACAAATCAAGGGTGTATGATGTATGAAGGAAGTTGAAACAATCCTTAAGGTAAGGAGGAGAATAGGGTATAAATAGTGTACGATATAATAAATGTAGAAAATGAGCATTCCCGTAAAGTGGGATTGGCAGCCACTTGAGTTTTTTTCGATATTCAGAAATGTGGTCACATTTTTTTAAATTCAAATATGAATCTAATACAAATATTTTGAAGAAGCTCAAGTTTGATGAGTCGCTCTTGAGTGATATTAAGATAACAGGCATCCGATTAATCAAGGATAGGTAGTATAATTGCTTGAACAAGTGAAATCTTAGTGGCGGTTGGAAGGATTTTTTTAGTCTTTTGAGTGAGGCATAGGATGCAAAGATCTTGTGACTTAACTCAGTGATGTGGGGTCGCCAACACAGTTCTTTGTCGATGATTACGCCGAGATTCTTGACTTGGTCACTAATGGGAATATATGAATTATGAAACATTACATCAGGGAGTAATTCAAAATCTATTTGGGACATTGTTCGAGAGCTACCAATAATAATAGCCTGAGTCTTACCAGGATTAACGCTAAGTCCATGAGAAGTACTCCAGTTGTGTATACGACTCAAGTCATCATTAATAACCTTAATAGCAACATGTAAGGTGTCCTTTGAAGCCTGGGTATAAATCTGCAAATCGTCTGCATAGATATGATACGAAGAGATAGATTTTTGGAGATGGTATTTATAAAAATAGAAAATAAAAGAGGAGATAAAACGCCGCCCTGAGGATCTTGCCATGTCGAAAACATGTCATCAATACGTACACGCTGCCGGTGTTCGACCAGGTAACTGTGAAACTAATCAATTGCAGATGGAAATATGTTGAGAGAGCGGAGAATTTCGACAAGTATATCAAAATCCACATTGTTGAATACACTGTTAAAGTCGAGCAGTAACAGAACAGTTACTAAACCTTTGTCCATACCAGAACGAATGTCATCAGTAATTTTGACTAGCGCAGTTTTTGTGCTGTGGCTTGGTCGAAATCCAGACTGAAAAGGATTCACGAGGGATTATGTGTTGAGGAATATACTTAGTTGATCATGAACCAAATGTTCCAGGATTTTAGAGAGAAAAGGTAGGATAGATATAGTGCGGAACTCTGAGAAGGATAAGGGATTAGGTTTCTTGGGTAAGAGTATAACTTGGGCTTTTTTCCATACAGCAGGAAATATACCAGTGGGTATGGAGTCATTATGGGTTTGGGAAATGGTAGGACTGATGATGTCAAGAATGGGGAGTATCATGTTACGACTAATTCTGTCACTGCCAACTGCATTAGAAGTGATTGATATTATAGTTCTCAGAACATCACATACAGAAAATTGATTGAGACAAAAGGGAATACTGAGGAGTAGGAAGAGAAGAAATTAAATTAAGCGTTTCAGACTTAACTGTCATGTTAAAAGTTGACGTGGTAGCAAAGTGCTGATTCAGAGGTACTATGTTTAGGTTTTTAGAATTAGATATGGGTGTAGTTTTACCAACTCCCAGCGATTTAAGAAATTTCCAAACTTTTCTAGGATTATTGACATTTACTGACTCGTAAATATACCAGCGTTGTGCATCCCTACATGCTCTATTGCAGCGATTGCGTGTTTGTATAAAAACTTGTTTGTTAATTTCAGTAGGACGACTTTTATACTTAGATTTTGCTTTACACTTTTGTTTCATGAGGCCCTTAATCTCATCAGTAAGCCAAGGTGCTGGAAGATGTTTAAGTTTTATTTGATGCATAGGTGCATGTAAATCATACAACCGTAGAAGGTTAGCATGCACCTTTTCATCGACAGAAACTGCATTGACGACTCCAGACCAATCTAATTTGTTTGCATCATTTCGCAACTCTTCCAGGTTCATACCGCTGAAGTTACGCTGTAATATCAGCTTCGATTTTGCTTTCGGAGGACGCACATTATATGATAAATAAATCATGTCATGGTATGAGAAAGCGTCCGCGGAATGTTGACCATGTTGACATGAGAGGGGGAGGACGCTAAGATTAAATCTAAGAGAGAGGCTGTTGCATTAGGCAGCTTGTGAGTTGCACCAAGAGGAAGAATTGATAAATTAAGTGATTTAAGTAAGGTCTCAAAAGATGAACATCTATAGTCACGTTTAAGCAGACATGTATTAAAATCCCCCATAACAATGGAGTGATTATATAAAGGGATGAATTTTTCCATAAGTGTTTCAAAAGATGAAAAATAATTAATGCGTAGGGACGGACTGTAAAACAGACCAAGTAACAGTTTTGTATGCCCCAAAGAGATTTCTATCAGTAGGTGTTCACATGCGTCGGCCTCTGGTGGTTGACGGGACATGCTTATAACGGAGAACGGAATATGTGATCTAAGATAAATAGCCACACCCCCACCAGTAGTACCAATTCGGTCGTTGCGAATAAGTGTGAAACCTGATAGTGTATATGATGCAGTTGGGAGACATGGCTTCAACCAAGTATCAGAAACTAACAGGGCATGAATATTTCCTTGACTAAACGTCGCTAGCATATCTGAGAAATGGGCTGGAATGCTCTGCGCATTTATATGTAAAACATTGAAATTTGCATGATGATTGGGAAACTCACAATAAATAAAATCAGTAAGGTTATAACTGCTATCTTTAGAATCGTGACTATCAGAAGAGCATGAAAAATAGTCCACATCAGTATCACTGTCTACATCATATGCCATATAAACAAAAAAAAAACAAAACAAAAATATATATTTATAACTTAAAAATTCAAAATAAATATATCTTTATAATCAATTTATCAAAAAAAAAAATCATTTACAATCACCTGCCACTACATGACAAAGTTACAGTACTAAAAAATAATTACGAAGATAAATCACATTTCAAAACAAACTAAAATTCAATCTAAAATATTCAGCTAACTATTGAAGTTATTCCAATTAAACAAAGAAGATGAAAGTGATAAAATAGTTTAAAAAAAGAACAGTTATACTAAACAAAGTATTATTTTTCACAAGTCCTCTTTATACAATACCTACATACACGAAAAACACAGAAAAGGATGTAATTGATTTCAAAAAAGAGAAGTTTGTCATAATAATAGGATAATATTTAAAATTATTTTGTAAATGGATATAATAAGCATTAGCTAACATAATTAAAAGGCAATAATTACCCCTTAAAAAAAAACTAGGAAAGAAAGGTGGATTGAAATAAGAATAAGGTTATTGACCGTTTACACGTCATCATCATATTTGTATAAATTTAATACTTAATATAACAGTAAGAAGAAAATGTAGAGTAAGAATCTATATTGAGGGCTTCATAACAAATGGGCGTACAGACAAAAGTGCAGTTTTACACAAGAGACAAAATTGTGAATAAAACAAAACTAGTTGATTGTGTAAGGCTGAAATTTGGAATATTTAGCTACACTTGCATACTGGTACGACTTTCCGAATTGTAACATGCATATATTTTAGTAAACAACAAAAAAATGGCATTTTTGTGTATACGCCCATTTGTTATGAAGCCCTCGATATAATATATTGATAAAAGAATAAAGAAAAAAGCCAAACAAAGCTGCACAAATCCTGTTCGTCTGGCGGCAGGGAATTTAAGAAAATATATAAATAAAGACAAAAAGAAAAATGCTAACTATCAATTTCTTAGTGTGAATACTTTTAGTTCATTTAGGTTATATTTTAATTACTTATTAGTCTATAATAGTGTGTAATTTCATCTTTCTGTTTATTTTACTTCCCATTTATAAATATTTATTCTGTTGTACTTCTATATCTTAGTTATATTGAAAACCCACATGTTTCACGAACTTTTCTAATCCATCCTAAGGTTGTCTAGAAGAGATTTCTTTTAGTAATAAGGCGGCCTATTGTTTTCTGCATGGTATTCCTTAAACTGTATCTTAATGTTATGCAATAAAGTATATTCTATTGTAATCTTTTAAATTATTATAGTAATATTAATGTGAGTTACATATTTCATCAATAAAATTAAAATTCCACAATACAATTTCAACAATATGTACAGTGGTAAAAAATATTTACCTTAATAGTGAATGAGATTTGGATATGTTTAACACTATGCTATGGTATTGTCGGCTGCCCCAATCTTCCTCAGCTTATGAATGTAATAAATAGTTCTTATTACAACCTGAACATGTTTCTCATTTCAAAATGATTGCTTCACAATACAAATACATATTTCTTTATTGTAAAGAAATACCAGATAAACTTACAGATTAAAACTATATTTAATATTGCACAAAGAGTGTTGTTATCATAAAAGAGATCGCTTCCAAACAACTTCAAATTTGAATTGATAATGAGGATTCTGGTATACTTAATGTACAGCATGCTACTAACATAATAGTGATATATATTACTTAGTTAAGTCATAAATTCTGTCACTTTCTTATTTAATTTGGCTATAAATCTGCACTTGGGTTCTCATATATGTGCACTACACACATGCGTCTGTGGAACAGAGATAATCGGCCCGGGCTAACACGGTCTTTCTTGCCGCCGCAGTGCCGGCAGATGGTCACGCCACACTGCCTTGAATGATGTCTTACGAAGGCCACCGCTAACATGCCGGCTTTATTGGAGCCAAACGGTATTGCACGTGACGATGGTAGACATCCCAACGGAATCACTCTAATTCCCTGGCAGTGTGGCCAGCCTTTGGCGTGGGATTCGACTTGCATAGACACGTTGGCCGCATCCCATTTACCGAACATGTCTAGATCAGTCGGTTCGGCGGCGGAAACAGCTGAATCACTCAAGCGGCGCAAATATGCAACCCTCAGTAAGAGTTACATGTTTGTGACGTTTGCTGTCGAGACGCTTGGATCGTGGGGTCCTGAGGCCATGAGCCTCTACCAAAATTTATCGAAACAACTCATTGACTCTTCAGGTGATCAGAGGGCTGGTGCTTACCTCGGCCAATGGATCAGTATTGTGATCCAGCGAGGAAACGTAGCCAGCCTTCTGAGCACCTTACCCATAGAAGATGGTGATCTAGGCTCAATATTCTACTTATAGTCTAGAGATAGTATGAGTATAATACAATACAAATAAGTTTAGTTTTCTTGCATTGTATTCGATTATATGTAATTATTCAATTAAAATTTCCAATATTAGCCAGAAATGTTGGTACTGATCTAGAAAAGATAACTTTGGTGTCATGTTAAAATAATATAGAAATTGATTTTTTTCTATTTGAATTGTGGGGAGTTTTAGTGTGGTGTTTTAGTGGTAGATGTTCCTGTCGTAGAAGAAGCACCACTAGGGAAGAGCCCATGGCTCCATCGCCACGCGAGCTAGGTTCGAATGGGAGGGAGCTCGGGCTAGGGTGTACAATATAAGACAGAGTATCTCTATGTATTTGTTGCTTAATTAATTTAACATTAAACTTAAGACTATGTAATAATATGTAGAATCTATATCCTGAACATGTTTGTAGATGCATCTTGAAAGGTTTTGTCTATTTTCCTTATTGGCAGATTATATAACATATTTGGACTACTCAGTTTTAATCTTGCTAATTATGAAGGAATAAATTAATTCAAGAATGCAATGTAACAAATGATAATCATTTCTAGTCTATTTATATTTTTAAATCTTGGAGTCTTTTGCTAATCTGACAGCAACAGATAGTTATTCCAAACTTAAATAGTCTTGAGAGAAAAATAAATTACTATATAAACTAAATTATGCACAGGACTGTTCAATTTAAGTTTAATGGAAGTTTATTATGAACGCTAAATTGGTTTTGTGGTGTTGCTGAGGACATACATATATCAGAATAGAGGAGTATGGAAGCAAAAGACATTATGCCAACCCCAAATAATTGGGGAATGAGAATAAAAAGACATTGTGAAATAGGTTAAACTATACTGTAGTTGGGTGGGGCCAATGATTGGCATCTAGTCAATTTATTCAAGATATTTTTTTTATTATTTTCTATTTCCTATATACAAAATAAAAAAATATTAAGATTTCTTAATGTTTTGAATGAAATAATAGGGTGCCAATCATTGTAATTGGTGTCAATAATGGTATAGTTTGCCCTACTTGTACCTTGTATAATCTATGTAACAATATGTAACTTTTCATTGTACTGCTGCTATAAATATCTCCTTCATAACATGTTTATTATATTGCACAATTGAATTTTTATGTAATGACTCTCAGGAAGAAAATTGTCAGGAGAATAAGGCGTCATATAGTATTACACTTTTTGTTACACTGTTAATATAGTTTTGTTTATAAGTTGTCGGCAATAAAGTATATAATAAAATAGCAAGCTTCATCTTTTGATAGATGATGCCAGTGGTTTTACATTGAGCTGCTAAAAGTCTATGTGAAGTATAAAATTAAGTTTTTGTAAATTATGGTATTAACTAACAATTATTTTACTCTCAATTGTTTCAGGCACAAAAAGGAAAAGCACCAACTAAAGGTGCAAAACAGATACTGGTTGAAAACACCGCAACAGTTAATTTCTACCGTAACATGGCATTAGGATCAAGTGTCTTCTATGGAATTAATACTTCAATATTCTATTATGAACACTTGACCTTTTGGATTATTGTATGTATATGTTATTTTAAAATTATGAATTAGATCTGACCTCAGTAGTAGGATTTATAAAATATACCCTAAACGTTGTACACAGTACAGCTATTTTAGCTATAAATAATGTTCTATTCAGTTATTCAAATGGTCATCTGAGGATTGCATGAGTAAAATACTTAAAATTATTGTAAATTTCTAACATTGTACATCAGCAGGAAAATATACGCAATGTATATTCTATAGCTAAGCAAAATTCACTTTTATGGGTCAATAAATTTCGAAGTCACTCATTGTAAAACAATACTTTCTTAATATCTAATTCATATTATAATATAAATACTAGGACATACCTGCGACTTCGTCCACACTTGACATGAAATTCCCGCGGGATTCCCAGGAGATAAAGTATCGCAGCTATCGTTTTAGCGAAATCGATGTCGGAATAAGCTAATTTTTCTGCCTCCGAACAAACCGTTCCCGGGATAAAATTGTCACGCATTTTTTTTACATAAAATTTGTTACCGATCAGTGTAAAAATCACATAGGAATTCAAAAATTGTTTTTAATCTGGCCATTTTAAATTATTCCCAAAAAAAAATCTCCCATTGGATTACCAGGATAAAAAGTAGCGCAGATTTTAAATCAAATAATTTGCTGTCGATCAGCGAAAACCGCATAGAAATCGTCTCGGTAGTTTTTACGTAAATCCCGAACAATAGATAAGAAATCTAAAAAAAATTGCATCGTGTCCTCCGTCGTTCATATAGCGTATTCCAGTTGTTTTTTTTAAATAACTTTAATGTACAGATACGGCATTTTTAGAATTTTATAATATTATAGATGAATGGGGTAATTTGTTTCTTTTCTATATAAGTTTTGATTAAATGTGGCATAAAAATATGTAATTTCTATGACACAAATGAACATAGGATATATTTTATTCCAAAAAATGTGGTAGTTTTTGCAAAATATGGCTTCATTGTACTCTATACTAACTAGTATAAGCAGTTACTACTTGTATATTTAATCGTTTGTACTGTGTTTCAGTTCTTAAACATGTTTGTGATGGCAATATACATTGGCTGCTATCAAGTTATGAAGTATATAAGTAAACCACGCTTTGGTGACAACAATCAACTTTTAGATCCTGGTTTGGATTTGAATATGGAGGGAGGCATGGGAGAGTGAGTATAATATCACGTTTTGTATTGCAGTCTTTAACTACATACATATTATAATTTATAAATATACACAATATGTATGCAAGCATAATTTTTCAAGGGGGCCTTCTGGGCCAAATCCTAGACTATACAAAATAGCGAAAAATATTCGAGACTACTCTCGAGGCCGACGAAGCGATGACGCAAACTAAAGCGATATCATTGAATTTTTGAAAAACCAATTCTGCCCTTCCTTGTCAGAAATCTTATTCTGAAAAAATAAACGCATTCTGGGTTATTATACCAAATCACAGTAAGGCTTGCAAGGATCAATTTCTGTATACATATATGTATTTTAACAATCATATTTCCCTTGTTGTCATTTATCTGAGATTTGTCTGTTTTTATGAATCTTTTCATACATGTTAATTGATTTCTTTTTACCTGACCCTTGTTTAGAACTCAGAATGTCTCAATGCAAAGACATTCAAGCATTTGACTATTTATACAAACATTTAGCACTCCATTCACATTGTTATCACTTTCCTTTCTGTATCATTTATTCGCATGCCCTTTAGAACTTCTTTATTTAGTTATTATCTTTGAAACATTTTTATAACAAAATTACTTATCTCTATCATGACTTTACAAAATAAATATCTAAAACCTAATCTGGCCTATACACTTGCAAATTTTGCTTGCGTAAGGTATGTTTATACCTATAGAGGTAAGCACGCACTACAATTTATCAATACCGGCCTCACCTTTTGAGAACTGAGTCTGGTGTCGGTAAATCATAGTGTATGCTTAGCTTTAGTCTTATGGGTTCTTTCTTCTTTAACCGAATAATGGCCACTGCTGGGCGTAGGCTTCCCCAATTTTGCCTTCCTCATCCAGCACCTACCGGTGACCCTACGCAAAGCGTCGCTCCTCCGAGCTGGAGGGTATCTTTCGCTACGTCTACCGAGTCGCGGTTTCTACTCTAGGACACGTTTGCTCTATCGCCTGTTGGTCCTGCGACAGACGTGACCGGCTCACTGACACTTCAACTCACTAATTTTGTGAACTATGTCAGTTATCTTAGTTCTCTTACAGATATCCTCATTTCTGATTCTATCCATAAGAGAAACACCCAACATAGCCTGCTGAGCGACTTTTAATTTGTGGACCAGTCCCACCGCCAGTGTCACCGTCTCGGCACCGTATGTCATAATTGGTAGGACTCAGTACTCGAAGACTTTCGTCTTCAAGCATTGCGAAATGGTCGACAAGAAGATTTGTCGAAGCTTACCGGATTATATCGAAATAATTATAATTTCTTTTGCTATTTCCTCAATGAGCGAGCCGAGCGTGCATGACAAGAGTTATGAATGTCAAAGAAGCAAGTGAGGTGTGTAAGAATAAGCCTAAATGGCGCTCTGTTGTTCGTGCTTAACCCGCAAGGGAACTGGCGTGAAGTTATGTATGTATGTATGTATTTCCCCAATATTTGTCATTATGGTGCGCCTCCATTTGCATTATCGCAGATGAAGCTGCACCATTAGAAATACTCACATTTATTATTAGGACTAAATGTCTTAAAGAAATGTCACCATATAAAATTTAGCATAATTGCCGAAATATTATTGCATATAATCGAGAAAACCCCAAAAAAGTGTTAAAAAATCACGGTCATAGTTATTATTTGCTCCTTGACTCTCAATTCTCAGATTCATGTACAGCGGGGAAAAATACGCAAGTAAATAATAGTCTGATACCCAGCACACACAATTTTTTTTGGGCCTGTGTAGTTAGGCATAATATAAGGTATTTAAACAGCAACAACTTGTTCTCTTTTGTTACAGGCATGTCAAAGATATTATTATATTATCATCAATTACACACACGCTGGCTGTTCTTTCAAATTATTTTTGGTTTTTACTACTTCTTCTACCTCTTAGAGCTTTCTGGCTAATTTGGACAAATATTCTTGGTCCATGGTTCTTCCAAGAAGCTCCACAGGACACTGAACAAGACGAGAAAAAACGAAAGAAAATTGAGAGAAAAATGAAAAGATACCAGCAATAATTTTTAATATAATAATCTCTGTACTAGTAATTATAAGCCTGCAAACAAACAGTTACTATATCTAGTGGAATACTTTAGTGGGCCCTTTGGGAGGAAATCCCAAACTATAAGGGATAGTGAAAAAGTTTCATATCTAATTTTCGTGGAAAAACGAACAATAATGATTAGTTTTTAAAAATAAATGATATTATAATAATAGTACATCCTTCGATTATTAAACTATTTACTACATTATATTCTATATATGTAGCTAGTAAGAACCAAGTTGTAGATAATGTATTGCAATAATGACCCTGCTACACCGGGATTAGTGTTACTGTTAGTGACTCTGTCCGAATATGACTTACGTTAAAACATAATTATATAATTAATCATAATTAGTATACATATACATACATGAGTTATCTGTCAATGATTAACGTCGTTAACAATGTCGTATCTCAAATAACGCATTAAATCCCTGGCTCTATCTGCAAGACACAGTAACTAACAATAAAATAATCCCAGGCATAGCAGGATTAGAATGCAAAATTGAAAATGTTTAAAAAATTCATATCAATGCTACACATTTTTGCCACTTTGCAAACTCCGTTCTTTTTGCAATGTATCTTATTACTCTCATTTAGTCCAATGTATTAATATTTTTAAATTGAATTGCTTATTTTTCTGTTGAAGTGAATGCTTTGTGGAGATGTTTCTCCAATTAGTCAATTGAGTTTTTGTTCTACCAGAATTTTTTTACAACAGAAAACCTGTTGTGCTAAGTAATTAGTATTATATAAATTTCAATACTTGTATTAAAATAGATTTTTGTAAAATTTGTAGTGAAATCATTACAATCATGTAGTTTTGTAATAGGTTTTAAAAAAAGTGCTCTAATAAAATTCTTATTTATTTTCAGTTTTATTTATTCCATATCATGACATGGAAGAAGAACACTAAGGAATGTTAATCGCCTAGTAATAAATGTAACATGTAACCATGGAAGATAGTATTCTTTCTCCATGCTTATAACGCACTACAATCACATTTGGCGCCACAAATCCCTTCGTCTATATAGAAAATCTCAATAATTAACATCCAAGTCACGGTGATTTGGGGCCTATTTATTATTTGTAATTTTTTAGATGTAGGATACCTATATTAATTGTACATTTTAATATCAATATTTTATTATTTAAAACATATTTTAAAAACTTAAATCGGTTGTAAATTGAAAGCAACGTTTCGCTTCATCTTTTCTGGTGCGCACTGCCGAAGAGTGGAATAATTTGCCGGAGTCTGTCTTTCCTGACAAATACAATCTTGAAGTCTTCAAGTCACGAGTGAATCTAGGTAATAAATCTTCTAGGTAAGCGAGCTTCATCCTAGACTGCTTCATCACTCAACATCAGGTGAGACAGTGGTCAAACGCAAAACTATACTTTTTTTTTATTGCAGGAGTTCAGCAGACAGGCAGACGGCCCACTTAATGGAAAGCGGTTACCATCGCCTATGGACATTTGCAACACCAAAGGTGCTACAAATGCGCTGCTGCTCTCTTAAGGGTCACTGGAATCTGGTCACTAATGCCGGAACACAACTCGAGGTTGTTATGGCGACATGGTTTAGACCAGGGGTTTAGCCATCCAGTCGGATAAATGCCCTACCACCTGGCAAAGTTTCCTTCCATACAAAAAGTTTTAAGTAACCTTATATTAGACGGATAATTTATGTCTTTCAATTTGGAGGAATCTACCAAAGTGATCCCTATACTCGTAAACATAAACTTGACGGTATTGACTGCCATTGAATACCATCATTTCCTTTGAGTTCTGTACAATCAAGTTCATTAATATATATGCATTGACAACGATTCAAAATATTGTATGCAGTAGAATGTTAAAAAATGTCTTTACAATCTGTAGTTCATTAATATATCATCATGTCATCGGTTCAATAATATATGCCTGGACACTACAATAATTTATGACCAGACCTTAGATCATATAAACGTCTAGATCACGCATCAATTGCACAAAAACGGCCCAAAACAAGTGCACCAAAATTGGTGCACTGGCTTCAGTGGTTTCCCACGCGTGTTAGTGTCGTTTCGATTACATTACTGGTTAGAGCTCTCGCAAAAAAAAATCATTATGCCGGCCTGCGCTATTAAAATGTGTCGGAACTATTTTAAAACGGGAAAGGATAAAGATAAGATGTCATTTAATCGGAAAACTTAACACTTTTCTCATGATTTCTTTGTAAAAACGTGAAATTTAATTTCGACATTTTCAAGATTATCGAATTGATTAATGTTGTCAGGTGACAAGTGTGATTTATTTTCCAAAATTTGGGGACTTTGTTACGATTTTTTTTATTTATGAAATATGAATAATTGAAAAAATCTATAGAAAACAGACATGTAATGTTTGTGTATCCGGTTTTCTTAAACTAGTTTATATTACGTTTTAGACTTCCTACGGATCCAATTGTAGCATATTGTTGGACAAAGAGATGGATTTTGAAAGAAAATATTTTGAATCATTTTCGGAATTATTTTTGCACTATGTTTTTTATATTTTCTAATCAATGGCACAGTTGTATTGAAATAAAGTACCTAAAATAATTATATATGATCGTGACTGATAAGATGTAAGTTGTGTGAAGGATAATTAGAAAATTTAAGAATACTTAACCACCATATAAAATTATTTCTTATCTAACCTTAGCGCTTTGGACAATATAAACTTTTAAATGTAACCTTATGACGTTTGACATAGAATTGACAGAATGCGTGCTGCAAATATCGTCAAAGAGGATGTAAAAAAAAAACGAATATCGTTTAAAGCAGATGCTTCGGTCGGAGTTATCTGTACTAATATTATAAAGAGGTAAAGTTTGTAAGTTTGTGACGTTGTAGGGGATAATCTCGGGATCTACTAAACCGATTTTTAAAATTCTTTTACTGTTGGAAAGCTACGTTAACAGGGAGTGTCATAGGCTATATAACATGACGCTTTATACCACGGGAACGGGGCAGACCGCGGGTGAATCCGCTCCGGGCCGCTAGTAATATTATAGATAACTCTTTATTGTCATAATTAAGATATTAAATTTTGTCTATATTCTGTTAGCTGCATCTCCATTAATTCCTAATAAAGAAATAATTTAATATATTAATATGATAAAAAACAAATTTTAGTTCATAAAATAAACTAAACTAGTTTCACTAAAAACTTTTGGATATGAATATTTTTATAATAGCCCTTTTCAAGTGGTTTAGTTGCTCTTAAGTCCCTGCATTAAACTATCCCGTGTACCTACCCCGTAGTTCCTACTACTGATATAAACTTTGGATTACACATAAAGCCTACTACCCAATATAAACCTATCGAATCGTTCCAAGTCTACTATTACAAATGATTTCACTGACTTTTAGCGCAGGATAATTTTTGGGTTATAAATAGTCATCTAATAACCTTCGTGAACATGATGTGTAACACAAAAATAATTTGCCATTATGAATAGTTTTTTTAGAATTATTACATTAGTATTGGTAATTAAGAGACTTATAAATATGTACTAATAATCTGTACAAGCATTTTATTGCGAATTAAAATTACTACATGTGCTAAAATGTGTTATGAATTCATTTGTGCATGTATTTTTTTATGGTTCATTCCAAGACACAACTTTTGTTGCTAATACTTTATTTAAAAAAAAACTAAAACCTCTGAGTAATATTAAATTATATCACATAAAGCGATTAAATCATAACGATCATTTAAACTTTTCACTTACATAAAAAATATTTAATTATAAAAAATGGGGTAATATTTTTTTCCTGATATCCCGAAAACGCAGAGTGAATTTAGCAACGCTTCGCGTTTTTGATGCCGTTTTTGCCGGTGTTGTTTGTTAGCAATGCTCTCTCTAGACATGTTATAACTCAATGGACCAGACATATGATCAAATATAACTCAATAGCATAGGATTCAAAAATGTCTGACTAGAGAAATATTCATAAATATCCTATAGATATGGGAATGTCACTCAAATTGTCTTTTTATTAGAATTCAATTTGCAGTACCTAATATGCAAATAATAATGCATCGTTGCCAATACATGCAACTGTCCATAGGGCAACGTCGCGTAACTAGCTAGCGTTTTTAGGATTATGATTAATATCAATGTGTTCTCGTTGTATTACTTAACTCGGTACTTGCAGAATAATGTATAGGAATTGAAAAAAAAATATAGATTTTCGAAAACATTTATTTTGCTGTATCTACGAAACTAAAAAAGAACTAACTTCCCTTAAAATTATCCAAAAATTGAATGGAACATCAACCAAATAAAAACATTTCCATGAACTTTTATACATTTTTATTAAAAAAACATCTTCTTTCAAGTCGTTCCCTCACTGCTAACGATCATGACTTTGCTGGCAGTGAACAAATGCTCTGTTCCACCGAGATTGGTCCAGAGCATAGTGGCTGGCCAAGCAATCTGGTCAACTCACCTATTTGGAGATCTACTACGAGGTCTCTTGCCTTCAACTTTCCCAGTGACCACATCTCTGCATGTTTTCTGGGTTTCATAGCGATATGTGGTCAAAGTACTTCAGTATACGTTGTCGGCATACTGCTGATAACATCTGGTGATCTTCGATCTCCAGTATAGAAACATTTTTTCTGTAAGCTGTCCACGGAATTCTGAGCATCCGACGCCAGCACTACATTTTAAAGGCGTAGATTTTATATCTGTTCGATGTCTTTATAGTCCAGGTACAGAAATATGGAGAAGACAAGCGTCTGCACTAAGCGCTTTGCACGAACACGTTACCTTTGAAAAAACAAATGTATCTTTTCAACAAAGAGATCGAAAGGTTTCATAAAATCTAACATGGGACTGTTTCTGACAATTTAGACAAGCTTAAAACGTAAACCGTATTCAAATTATTTATGAATCCATCACTGCACACATAATTATGAGCGTAATGCATACATATTATTGTACGGAGTCTGTCACATAAATTAATCTAAAAGTTGACCACAAATTATTGGTGTGTTTGTTTGATTGTAAGTGCGGTGTACTATCAAAACTCTTTGTTACTTTCATAGAGATCTACATTGATGTGTTTAGAAATAACTTATAAGTAATTCTGACATTGTTATTCGTACTGCAAATTTTAATGAAATAAAACCAATGATTCTTGGTTTGTCGTTTATTATATTATGTCAATTTATTTCATTAAATAAAAACGCAGTAAAAATAAAATGGCTTCATTAGCGCGATTACTTAGACCAGATAAATTTGACACGGATCCTGGTACCCCAGCCGCAGATTTAAAATACTGTCACTGGAAAGAGACGTTCGAGAACTATCTTGCTATCGAGAATAAGGACGATCAGGTATCCGATAGCACTAAACTGAACATATTGCTTAACAATATATCTCCAAATATATACTCATTCATAAGAGAGTATAAAGACTACGCGAAAGCTATAAAAATATTAGACGACATTTACATAAAGCCTAAAAATGAAATTCATGCTCGATTCTTGTTGACTTCTGCCAAGCAAAAACCTGAAGAGACAGTGGGAGATTTCTTACGAAATTTACGACTATTGTCCTTCAACTGTAATTTTAAATCTGTCACTGCCGAAGAATATAGAAACGAATATGTGCGTGATGCTTTTATCGCTGGTATACATTCTCAAAGAATTCGACAAAGGCTGCTGGAAAACCTAGAAATAAGTTTAGAAGAGGCTTATAATCAGGCGACGTCTCTTGAAATGGCTGAGAAGAATTCGAATGATTTCAAAAGCAACCCTACACATTCTGCTATGGACCTCAATCAGCTCGAAGATATTAGTCTACAGAGCAACAGTTCGAATCTAGCTGCAACGCCATCACGCAGGCGCTGCTTTTTCTGCGGTGGATACGTTCACCAAAGAATTAAATGCCCAGCATTCCGTGCCACTTGTCAAATTTGTGAAAAGAAGGGCCATTTTGCAAAAGTTTGTAGAAGTAGCGATACGACGATTAAGCCGGTTAATAATGCCATAGTAGAGTCATGCGATGAAAGCCTGTCAGCAATTCTAGCAGCATCGCCAGCTAGTCTGCGAAGAAGTACGGTATCTATTACTGTCAATAATAATAAAGCTGATGCTTTGATAGATAGCGGAAGTTCAACGAGTTTTATCAACAAGGATTTCGCTCAGTTACTAAGTCTAAAACGTTATCCATGGAAAGAAACAATAACTTTGGCTTCAAAGAAAAATTCTACACATGTGGATGGACATTGCGCTGCAACTATAAAACTGAATGAACACATCTACAAACATAAGCCTTTATATATCTTAGAGGATCTTTGCGCTGACGTCATTATTGGACACGATATTTTACAGAGTCATTCGTTCGTAGAGATTGAGTTTGGTGGCCCAGCGAAAACTTTAAAAATTTGTAATGTTGCGGCGGCTATGGTGCCCCCTGTTTCACTTTTTTCCAACCTTTCATTGAACGTGAAACCCATTGCTATAAAATCAAGAAAATATTCTGAATCGGACAGTCAATTTATAAAAGAGGAGGTCGCTAAACTTCTAAAGGATCGTGTTATCGAACCTAGTAACTCACCTTGGAGAGCTCAAGTCTTGGTCACTGGAGGTACGACACATCGTAAACGTCTCGTCATTGACTATTCGCTAACAATAAACAGATTTACCGAACTGGATGCATATCCGTTGCCTAATATAGAATCAATAGTTTCGAAGGTAGCAGAAAATAATTTTTTCAGCCAAATTGATCTAAAAAGTGCTTACCATCAGGTACCAATTTTGACGAGCGAAAGGAAATACACAGCCTTTGAAGCATGCGGAAATTTGTACCAATTTACTAGGATACCATTTGGAGTTACCAACGGAGTTGCTGCTTTCCAAAGAACACTACAGCATATTATTTGTAAAGAAAAATTGATGGGCACTTATGCGTACCTCGATGACGTCACAGTCTGTGGTAAAACAAAGGATGAACATGACCATAACCTAAAACAATTTAAAGAGGCTGCGACGAAGTATAATCTCACACTAAATGAAGAGAAGTGTGTATACGGACAAGAATCCGTAAAATTGCTAGGCTATAAAATTGCTGACAACTCAATTCAACCAGACGAAGAACGCCTACGTCCCCTAATGAGCTTACCAATTCCTATAGACTCACAATCTCTTAAACGAGCTCTCGGCATGTTTGCACACTATTCTAAATGGATTAAAAATTTCTCGGAAAAGATCAACCCTCTAACAAGAGTGACCGAGTTTCCTTTAAATGAAACTGCAATTAATTGTTTTCAGAAATTAAAATCAGATATACTGAAATCTGCTTTAACTGTCATCAATCCGAATGAGACATTTACCGTAGAGACTGATGCCTCTGAGCACTCTATCGCGGCTTCTCTCTCACAGAACGGTCGTCCGGTAGCTTTCTTCTCTCGTTCCTTAAATGACTCAGAACGTCGACATTCCTCAATTGAAAAGGAAGCATGCGCTGTGGTAGAATCCTTGAGGAAATGGCGACACTATCTCATCGGGAGACACTTTCTGTTGATAACAGATCAACGGTCAGTTTCATTCATGTTTAACCAGTCTCATAATAGTAAAATTAAAAACGAAAAGATAGAAAGGTGGCGCCTCGAGCTATCAAATTACAAATATGATATAATATATCGTCCGGGTAAGCAAAACGTTACAGCCGATGCTTTATCCCGTGTATGTTCGAGCACAACCACAAGAAGTCTGAACGAACTACATAATATTTTAGGACACCCGGGTATAGTGCGAATGACACATTGGGTGCGTTCCAAAAATCTACCATACTCGGTAGATGACATTAAACGAATGACATCAGATTGTCGTATATGTGCCGAAATCAAACCTAGATTTGTTAGAAACCATGGAACTCTTATTAAAGCCACTGCACCTTTTGAACGACTAAATATTGATTTTAAAGGACCCCTACCTTCTACTACTAGCACGCGTTACATTTTAACGATGATAGATGAGTATTCTAGGTTCCCTTTCGCCTATCCATGTAAAGATTTGTCAGCAGCCACAGTCATGAAATGCCTAAAGGATTTATTCCTTACTTTCGGTGCTCCTCAATATATTCATTCGGACCGCGGATCTGCTTTTATGTCTAATGAATTGCGGTCTTACTTAGTATCAAATGGTATTGCTTGTAGTCGTACCACGCCATATAATCCACAAGGAAATGGCCAAGTAGAACGCCTTAACGGTACCTTATGGAAAACAATTAAATTATGCCTGAAGACGAAGAATCTTGACGTCACCTACTGGGAACATGTCTTATCGCCAGCTCTCCATTCTGTCAGATCATTATTATGTACGGCTACTAATGCTACGCCGCATGAAAGATTTTTTAAACATCCTCGACGAACGGTCGATGGAGAATCGTTACCAACGTGGCTCTTGCAGCCCGGTCCGGTATTAATGCGAAACAATCAGAGGCAAACAAAATACGATTCTGAGGTGGAAGAAGTGGAGCTTTTAGAAGCTAACCCTTCTTACTCATATGTGAGATTATCAGATGGGCGCGAAACTACAGTGTCAAATAGACAACTCGCTCCTCTTCCACCATTAGGAGAGGAACAACTTGAATCTCAGGATCGCTCTGAGACTACAGAGGGAGACGGAACTTTACAAATAGACAACGAAAATGCAACGACCCCTCCTCGGCGATCCTCGAGGGAAAAGAGAGCCCCAGCTTGGTTTAGAGATTATGAAACCTGACGGCTGGGTGAATGTGGTGTACTATCAAAACTCTTTGTTACTTTCATAGAGATCTACATTGATGTGTTTAGAAATAACTTATAAGTAATTCTGACATTGTTATTCGTACTGCAAATTTTAATGAAATAAAACCAATGATTCTTGGTTTGTCGTTTATTATATTATGTCAAACACTGATACATTTGCGGGCTGGTATTTTAAAATTTTCAATAGCTTTTCTATTGTAAAAATGATTCTATAAAGTATATTATCGTATTTTAATAATAGGTACTTTATGCGGATTCTAAGTCAGACCGCGTGGATCGCGATGTTTCTAGTTCTTACTACCTTTGTAATTATTCTAAGTACCTATTACATTGTGGAGAGCGATGGTGGAACGATCTAGTTGGTTTAAGGAGTTTCAGGAAAATGTAGAAGGCTCCAGAAGAAAAAGACAAGGACAGATACATTTTAGAAACGGATAGATGATGAAAAAAGAATAACGAAATTAAGATTGAAGTTCTAGAATAGAAGGTTCAGGAAGGAAATCACAGATAGATGTTTAGAAAGGAATAGACACTAAAGAAAAGAAGAACGAAAAGATATAAATTATCGATTCCAGAAAAATTCTTCCGGATATAATATAAGCAGCGTAAGACACGCCTACCAATGAGTTCAGTTGAAGAGAGCAAAGCGACAGTGTGATACGAGAGAATTAGAAGAAGAGTTAAGTAGAAGACAGTGAGGAATTTAGTGGTGAGTTTAATAGTTTAGTGGGCAGTTCAGTGAAGAAGGAGTTTAGTGTAGTTTAAGAGGAGATCCCTAAGTGAGCTACGCACGGTAAATTCGAAGGTCAGCACTGCAGTAGCAGGAAGTGGTCTACGCAATATCGGCGACGGCATTGGGGGTGAGAAATCTCATCGTCGGGGCAGAGCGTCATTAGTTGTGCGTGATGGGAAACCCTGCAGAGAAGAATCACGCACGGTTGAGTAAGTTAATAAAAGTTATTAGTAAAAAAATTGGTATTTAATTCCAATCCTAAGTGCGCACCCCCGCTTGCACATAACATTTGGTGTCAGAAGTTTTAGTAAGAATTTAAGCAGATTTCAATGTAAATGGTAGAGACGCGGAGGAATTAATGTCCTATTTAATTTAAGCTCTTAGGGCCAGATCGGTCGGTGTGCCACGCTCTCACAGAATATTGCCGTGAAATAGCTTTGAGCTAGTTGTTTTTCGTGCGTTGAGTGAGAATTCCGATGGCTCACTACCACTACATACGGTTAGGAACGCTAGGTGGAAGTGTTAAAGGCATGAAGCTGGGAGCAGCCCATTTTGCTATATCTATTATTAGAACAATCTGGGTGGCCCCTGCATGAAGTGATCAGTCACTGTCTACCAATGTTAACCATGTCGTTGGAAAATTGTAACGGCTACATGTTCCCAGGTCCCCAGCTCCACAAGCAGTTCATCTCAATAACCTAGTCCTTTTTGTCTCCATATTCTAAAATAGTCTTAACTGATCGGGGTTTGTCGAAACCTGTTGCTTTATCTATCTTATCGCCCAAGCTTCTTAAAAGTCCTGTTTATTTTTATGATTCATTATTTAATACGACGTACTAAAATAAATCAGCAGACAAACGCATTATATACTCCGCAGTTAAGTAAACTCTGGAGCTTATCCCACGCACCAACACCAGAGAAAATAACAGAAAAGTTTACGAAATATACCGTTCCGAAAATCAAACTCGGAACTTCTGCGTTCGAGACAACTACACCGAGGCAACGTTTAGAGCTGCTTATAACACAAATCCCGTAAATCAATTTGGATTCGATAATTTAATCAGTTCAAGTAGCGATATAAGATCTAATTAAATATACATTAAAAGAAATATTAATGATGATTTTTCAGTACCTTCTAAGTAGCAGACTGTCAAGCAATTGGCGAATACACAGCGCCTTGCATTATATACTTGTTTACAATCAAAGACGCAGCGCATATCATTTTACAACATAACACGTATGCACGTTATACCGAGTCGCCGCACTGACGCACAGCGAGGATTTATTATTTCGCGTTAGAAAATAAACTGTGAGTTTGTTTTTATTTTTTATTTTTACTTAAGCTATATTTATCAACAAGATTTAAACATTTGAGATCTTTACTTGATATAAATTAAAAATTACATTTAAATGGACTAAACTAACTTAAAAAAATACAATTCAATATTAAAAATAAACTGATTTTGTATTATTTTATGTGGTATGTATGTTTAATTTTTTAAGTAATTATGACTTAAATATCGAAATGTGTAAGTATAATCTGTATTAACATTCGAGTTTTCACGATTAATTTATATTACAACTAAAGCGTGCGTTCGTAGTAAGCCAATCGCGATCCACTGTTGGCTGAGGGATTTTCCATTTTTTATTTTTTTTAGTTTGGTTTTTTTGAGTTGTTCTAATCTGAGAGTAATATTAAAAATGTTTTTTGCAATAATTATAATCTGCCTCATAATAAAAAATGGACAAGAACCGTCTTGTTATCGATATACCTATATAATCATAGGTTTAAAGCTATTATTATTATGTTCACGACCAGAGCCGTCTTTACCTCCGGGGGTACACGGGATCCTGGCCTGGCCCGGGCGCAGGAACTAAAGGGGCGCAATATCATTAATTTTCAAGATTTGACTAACGACACATACTATAATATATATATAATAAAACTACCTATATGTAGCGTCACATCTCCATGTGGCGTACAAAGATAAATGCATGTATGGACTTCACGATTGCATGTTTTTGCCAAATAGCTAGGGATCCTTAAAGTGAACATGATTTCCGCACTCCGGCGTTCAGTACGCTTCGGTCTTGCTACGATTTTATAAATGACTAGCGATCCCGGCAGACGTTGACTTGCCTTGATAAAATTTAGAACCGGATTATTTAAATTAAATACTTATAGCCTAAGTTACTCAGCGATAATGTTGCATACTAATGGTGAAAGAATTTCTGAAATCGGTCCAGTAGTTTTTGAGTCTATTCGTTACAAAAATACAAATCTTTCCTCTTTAGAAGAAATTTATAAATAATCTAATATAATAAAATAAAACTTAACTTATTTGTATTGTATTCTACCCATAGTCCCTCAAGACCATAAATAGAATACTGAGCCTAGATCACCGTCTTAGTACTACTACTGGCGAGACTAAGATATACAAATTATATATATGATATTTTACTACTCTTATAAAAAAAGAGATAGTTTCCACAATAAACCAAAATAAATTTTACGCCAGCGAAACCTTTGTGTTCTGTCATTATTTTACAGAAAGTGATTAATGCTCGTTAAATATAATTACATCCTCAACATTTAGGAAAGAGTTTCTACTTTAAAATACGAGTTCGTGTAAGTTATTTTATTAGACGCTCGAAACATTTGATTTTTCCCAGAGTATTCATGATTTTTACCAATATATCTACTATTGCAATATTATATCTTAAATAGTGACGTTGATACGCGAATCAAAGTAAAACAATTGTCATAGTATCAAAGTTAATAAAATCTTCTATATACATATAAATTATAAAAGAAAGTCGTGTTAGTTACACTATTTATAAATCGAGAACGGCTGTACCGATTGGCTAAAAATTGGTGGGGAGGTAGCTTAAAACCAGGAGACGGACATAAGATACTTTTTATCCCATTGGAACCGGTAGGTGGCGCTGAGATCGTGATCTAGAACCCTCTTAATCACCTGGACCGATTTTGGTGATTTTGTTTTTGTGTGTTTGAGTTTTAAAGCTATTATTATTAGGGTTATTTTATAGGTTATATTATTATTCAACCATACGGATCCCCGGATGGTTGAAATCCACAATTGGAACCGGTAGGTGGCGCTGGGATCGGGTCCTAGATTTTTATTTTTTAAGGGCAAGACAACATCTGACGGTTTCATTCACGGTCTTTTTAATTTATGAAAATAGAAGTCTGTCTACGAGAAATCTATTAATAAAATTTAATTTTACTTAAGTTTTACTTATTTAAGTAATCGTTCTTTAAACAAGTTATTTCTGAGTGTAGGAGTATGAATTATAATAAATAATATGATACTACGAGCCATATCATACAGGTTATTGATGGTTTGTATCATAATTTGATTCTAGTTGTAATGCCTAGTACTACAACATCGTGATTAGAATAATAATTATTGTTTTGGGATTATGGTAACATGTTAAAGCCAGCCACGTGCAACTCCCAAAGCGAAAAACAAATTGTATAATATAATATGTATATGATAAAAATATATGATCTGAACATGTTAATATAATTTTATATGGCATTTAATAATATTCTATACGTATGGCATTTAAATTTTAACAGCAGCATTATATTTATTTTTATTATATGGTAAATATTAAAATCTTTTTAACTACAAAAAAATATAACAGAAACGAATGTCTTAGCCTCTAATCAATTAAATTAGATACTTGCAAAATACAGAAACAAACATCTTGAAAGAAATAATGTAATTTGTCTTTATTTTTATTAGAAACATTAAAAAGCCCATAACGTGCCTTCAAATGTAAGGCAATAGGCCATTTAAACATAAACCTACTTGTGTTATGAGATGTTGTAATAATTGTGTTACCCTATGCTGTAAGTGTCACAATATACAATGTTTTTTTGTGAAATAAAGTTATATTACACACATTACGAAAAACATTTTTGGTCCATTACATCGTTTGAAACAAGGCATACTAAGCTGACTACGCCGTGAATGAACTAAGTTGTTTAGTTCGTCTAGTACACATTTTAAAAGGGTAATGTTGATATTTGCAAAATGTTGACATATATACATATCTATCTCTTATATTATATAAAAATCAATTGCTGTTCGTTAGTCTCGCTAAAACTCGAGAACGGCTGGCCTGATTTGGTTTTGAATTATTTGTGGAAATCCAGGGAAGGTTTAAAGAGTGAGTAAAAGTGAAAAAAAGTTTGGAATATAGTAAAAGCAACAATTTCGCTTTCCCTTAGAAACTATTCCTACCTGTCAAACATTTGATGTTCGTCCCGTCTTTTAGAAATCAATTAAATTTAGAAGTCGTTCAGAAATCAAATTAAATTTAAAAGTAGTCTTTTTCCATTTTTTGGTTTTGAATGTCAAACGTTTGATGTTCGTCCCGTCGTTCAGAAATCAACGTTTTTTATTTATTGATTCTGAGGCGGTACGAAGTTTGCCGGGTGAACTACTTTTGTATAAAAATAATACGATTAGACAAATGACCGAAGCTTCTGAAAAGATGTAGTGCTTCTATCAACTGCTCTATTTTATTAATAAAAAATAATCTAAACATGTACAGATCAATTAGTTTCGAGAAGTTTTTGCTTTTGTAGTAGTATTTGTATATTTACAGGAACCTAAAATGTAAATTTCTTGGTACAATCAGCAAAAAAAGGTTCGTTACAATTTGAAGAAGAAAATATATTTACAATCAAAAGTCAATGGTGAAAGTTAAATAATTAATTATTATTTACATTGCTAACACAGAGTACATGTATAATTGCTAACTGTTGTGAGGTCTGACTATTTGGTTTTAGTTTGATAATTAAGGAATAAATTGATTCGGAAAAATAAGGCTAGATTTGTAGACTATAAGATAGACGAAATATTACGACAGCACGGTTGTACTATGCTTACCGCCATATCACCCTCAGTTTAATCCAATTGAAAATAAATTCATAATGAACATGAATGCTATAATGACATTAGCTGAGGAAAAATTTTATAGCATAACTGTAAAGGAATGGAAAAATGTTTATCTATATGCTATTGAAGCGAAAAAGAAATTTTAGGGCAGGGATGAGGCTTTAGATATATTTTTTTTATTGCAGGACTTCAGCAGACAGGCAGATGGCCCACTTGGTGGAAAGCGGTTACCATCGCCTATGGACATTTGCAACACCAAAGGTGCATTTGTAGCGCTGCTGCTCTCTCAAGGGAGACTGGAACCTGGCCACTAATGCCGGAACACAACTCAGGGTTGTTATGGCGATATACTGTAGATCAGGGGTGGCAGCCATCCTGTCGGGCAAATGTCCTACCACCTGGCTATGTGTTGTCTTGTCGCCTCTTACGACAGGCCGCCCGTCCGCAGGAAATTGTATTCTTTCTCCGTTCCCCTGCACAGATAAAAAATATTGAACGAATTAGAATTATCACAAAATTCATAAGATGAAAATGAGAATGAAGATGAGTACCCACTAAATGTCTACATTTATGAAATTTTGTATTAAAAATTATGTTTAATATTAATATTTATTATATTACTATAGTTTAATATTAGATACCTGCCTATAAAAATAATTTATTTATGAGCTAAACGTACACTACTAGAAATGCCTTGCTAAACTTGGTAAGGATAATTCTCATGGTCGCTGATACTTTGTAACGTATATGATTTAGTAACCTTGCGTTTCTACAACCACATTTTATGAAAACCGGCTAGTTACGTGGGAAGCAATATCTAGTTATTTCGCCTCCGCCATTTCCCGGTATAAGGGGGCAGGCACAACAAAACAATGCTGGCTTGAAAAAGTGAAAGATCGTAGGCATACTAAAGGTCTCAATAATGATGCAGAAGATTGGGTGAAGTGTAAAAGAAAAAGTAGGGTCACGGAGCGAGAGGAGAACCAAAGAAGGACGATGGTTATAGCAGCTAGCATAAGCAATGCGTTAATGAGCGTAGAGCAAGAATAACATATTTCAGTTAATAAACCCTCTATTAAGGCGTTGGGGTTGTCATTCATCGATCTACAATAACAAACAAAGAAGTTTGTAGAAAGAATTGATAAGGCCCATCATGCTGTTAAATATGACTACCGTAATAATATCATTCAGCGACATATGCGCATAATTGATCGACAATTCATTTAATAATACTATGACACGTGAAAAGAATTATTATTATTATTCAAAGTTATATTTTATAATAGTTATAAAACGTCTTTGTCACTCTTGATATATCAATTAGTTTTTAAAACTTGAAGTTACGTCGCAGTCACTTAGTAAAGCGACGCGAATACGATTATTAATTTGTTAAAGCACATGGTGCTGAAACCGTCATACGAGTTGATATAGGTATTTTTATCAGATTTCTCATTCTATAATAATAATCGTTGTGGCGTTGATATCATCTTACCAATGTAGTCGCGACCTTATGTTGTAGTCAAGGTCAAAATCAACCGATAGATTTCTATATTGGAAACCAGAAAACGGTATCATATTTCAATAAAAAATTTTATAATAAAAATAATGTTGATTAGGTACTATTTACATTGAAAGTGTTTTTAAGGCTAACCCTAAACTCATGGTTCAGCCAAGTTTGCTTCTAAGTTCGTAAAAATTGTAAACTAACTTTCGAATTATGACCATTTTAAAGAAAAGTCAATGTGGTATTGCCGGTTATACTTATATATTAATGCTTTTTTAGCTTTATTTAGACAGATGTTAAAAACAGCACACATTTTTATACCTTTCAATCATTGGGCGTAATTATTATTGAATACGCTTTTTAACCGAGTTTAGAAACAAGAGAAGTTTCTCAATCCGTCCTGTAAATATATTTTTTATGTATGTTTAGCCATAACATTTTAGTATCTGAATCGCTTTTTAACATTATTTTTGTGTTGGATTCAGAAGAGCTTCTGGGTAGTTTAGTATTAATTTCATTGTTATCGAATACCTACCAAATACGTCAGTCAACAGGAAAAATAAAAAATGTAGCAAAAAAGAAACCGTCTTCAGGGGCAACTAAAAAGTAAAAAAAACACATTTTCTACAACATTTTCAAGTCGGTGTCGTGTAAAAAAAAAGAAACAACGACAAATTTGCAAAATATAATAATGTTTATGTTTTACTTCGCATCGACTTGTAGATGTTATAGAAAATACTTGATTTTCTTTTTTAGTTTACTCTTGAAGTTGGTTTCTTTTTTGCTATAATTTTTTTTAATTCCCAACCAAAGTAACAATCTTGCAACATAATATTCACCGCTTTTATGCATCTATTCCATTTGAAAATTTAATTAAGGCAAATAAATGCCGAAAAATAATTCACAAAAAATCTCAAAGTGTTTTCTATCGTTTTATTTTATAACAATTCTATACTTATTTAACATCAACTCCTCATGCTTTTTATATTAAAATTCATATTTTGTCAATTACTCTAATTTTTACTTTAATAGTTAATTTGAAATATAACATATATTTTAACGTGTACCACGGTTTGATGGATAATATTATAGTGTTATTTGCAAGAGTGTAATAATTGTTTGAAACAAACAGGTTATGATTTCAATAAAAAATGACATTCAAAATTAATACATTTTTCTTATTATATAATTAAGATTAGAACTATTCTCATTTCAAAAACTTATTTTCAACACACTTGCTCATAAAGTGGCTCTATGGTCACCGCAATTAGGCACAGAATGACACCCATTATCAAACTGAGTAAAAAACATTATAACTCACTAGTGAGTTATAGATTTTTTTTTTATTTTATTGGTTGAGTTGCTTTGTTCTTAAAAAAGGTTTTATTAAAAAACAAAAGATCGTGTTCTATAGAACAAATAAATTAATGTTCCTATTGCTTGCTCATTTCATGCAACTTCTTATTTAAATAGATAATTTTAACTCGTACGTGTTTAATAAATAAAACTTTCACTCATATATAACTTTTTTTTATCTACTAAATAAAATGAGTTTTTGTTGTTATTTTATTCACAAGTGTGTTGAAAAACGTCGTATGATACACGTGTGTATTGATGATTACCGTCCTCGGCTCTCTTAAGACCCTCGCCTACGGCTCGAGTCTCAATGGCGCCTCGGCGGTAATCACCAATGTTACACACTAGTACCATAATGTACTATTACGTAGTTCCATTGTTTCAACATCTTATCAAAATAAATTTATAAAACCAAAACTAAATTAACATAACTTGTAATAAATACTGAGTAATACGTATCACGTTATTTACTTTAAAAGAACCTGATGTAACGTGTTAACATTTATTGCCATTTTGCCGATACGAGTGCAGAGTTGCACAGTCATAAGACCGCCAGTGGTATTCTATTTCTTACACTGTGAAAGCCTATTTCAAGTAGGACAATGGATGCTGACTCATCTATGAAACGAAACTTGTAGCGTCATCGTAAACTTTCCAACGAAATAAATATTAATTTGAATTATATATAAATATATTTAACCCTGTTACTATTTAATAATAATATTATACTTCAAATATTTATTTCTCTATTTATGTAATTTCTCACATATCGTCCTACTTGAAATCAACTGCAACGTTATGTTACATTGTCTTATTTTTAAAAATAGGCCCGCCCTGTTTTTTCTGTAATAACCCTCTAAAATTTACGTATAAACTGTCTTAAATAGCTAATGTTTATTTCTAGTGTTGGTTAAGATGTTTGACAGCATATTAGCTACAAATTTATGAGCACTTGAAGGTGCTTAAGTTTTTATTTGCAGGAACTGGTTTGTGTATTTTGGCGGTTTAACATTTACACATTCCTAAGTTGTTCCTCGAACAAAACAGACTTTTTCAGAGATCTATAATTTGAACGTCTTCGATATTACCTGGTAATTAATGTTTCTAAATACCAGGTAATATCGAAGACGTGGAGCTGGTCGTGTTAGGGTGACAACACCAAAAGATAACCGCTTTCTAGTTGTACCAGCACTAGGCAATCGAAACCTTTTTGGTGTTTGCCTCCAACACTGCTTAACTGAAATTCGTGGTGTAGCTATATAAATAAGCAAGAGTACTGCTGTAAGAAGGAAACTTCAAGGGCAGAATTTAAGACCATACAATCCAGAAACAATCCTCAATTGACCACAGCTCATCGACAAGCCAAACTGCAATTTGCTAGAATTTACGTCAACTAGACTAGATCCATGGTTTCTCTTTGGGAGTTTTTCGTTTGATAAAGTTGATAAGAATATTATTTTTCATAAAAAATCAGGTGGGCAGATTTTTTTAATGACCAGTGTAGTTTAGGTATCCGAGTCACTACTTGAATAAATTCCTCTCAGAAATCATAAAGTTACGTGGTGTATACGTATACGCTTTGACAGATTTTTTCTAGCCTAATATGCAATTTTATTACAATGTGTTGACAGGAAAATATCGTTAATAATTGCAGAATTAAAAATCATTAGCCGATTCTTCAGAAACGGTTATGGGATAGAACCCTTGGTGAAGAGTTTATTAGGCGTCTATAAATTACAGTGCGGACGGGGCGCGCGGCGAGTCGGTAGCCTTGAGCGCAAACCCATTGAGATATAACATCTAAGCGCAATCCGGAAAAGGGGGCACTCATAGGCAACAAACATAAGTTTTAGGAGGTATAAAAATCTAATCTCGTTAGGACCTTCGTTTTTCTCTCCAGAGTCTAGTTGCATGTGCCAAGATGCCAGTAGTATTTTTTCTTTCAATACTTCATAGGAGAAATAAAAACTTAAGATTATAAATATTTGAGGATATCCTTTAAAATTATCGTAATTATTTGTAACAATAATCATTTTGTCAAATAATTAGCTAATTTTTACAATAAAAAACGAATAAATGGCTTGTACATTTTAACGAGCCTAGAGATTAAGTTAACTACGGAACAACACATACTAAAACATGTACGAGTACAAAGACTATGAGCAAGCGTTGCTCAATGATGACTGTTTTAATTATTAACCGCTTAATCAACCGTGACTTCCCATGTCGATATGTTTTGAATAATAAAACTACCCGTTCCGTATTGCTTCTAGGAGCGTGAAAACGTGAAAAGGTTTCCGACATATTTGGAACCAAACTTCTAATAAAAATGAGATTGAGAAATTTTCTAATATTGTTTATAAAAGTAGTGACTATACACAGTTTATCATGTGACGAAATATTAGATTTGCCGTCAGATAAAAAATTGACTCTCTCTGAATTGCAATCCGTTCAACCTAAACATATAATCCAGTGCTTGGCGCATTTAAGCAAAGTAAGTTTGCCTGCAGAACAAGCAAAGTTTATATGGCAGTCAATTGTTTCCTTCCATAATGGCACTGCTAATATTCCAGACAATGTGTTAATGGTTCTTCATTGGGTGACGACCGCCGTGATGCCTGAAGACTATGCAAATATGACATTAGCTAGTATTGATGTGATACAGAATTTCGGTTTAAATTATGATTTGAACGAAGCCCAACTCTCAGCCATTGCGGATCGAGTTAAACAAGATTTTGCAGGGAAACTGCCCGAAGACTACACATACTATGATCTTTTAGCTCTTAGACAAATATTGTGTGCTTTTAACAGGAGTGAAATAGAGAAGATACAGCCTTCGGCTTATAGAGAAGCTGCTTTAATTATTGGAAAATTAGAACGATGTAATACAGAAGTAATGAGAGGATTTGCGAAGTTAGCTGTCGATAAAAATGTGTTCGGGCCGCCTGGTGCGTGGTCGGAGACTACAGTCAAAATCTTAGGCAAGGTTGCTGAATTCTGCAGTAAAGAATGAAATATAAAAACAAATTAAACCAACAGCTACTTAGATATATTGCCAGAATAAAAGTAATAGAATTGCTTCTTAACTCATTAGCTAATTTTGATAAAGATCTAAAATTCTTTAATTGGGTAAATTGTATACAAAGAGTGACCACGTTAATAAACTCTTATAAATAAAAATCAATGTTTGTATGTTAGTCCAATATGCATTCCTAAACCATTGATCAGATTGTGATGAAACTTTGGTATATATAGTGTTCTGAGGACGCCGGCGACGGTTTGTGGCTGAAAAATCTATATATAAAATTCTTCTATTTGTGACTATGCCACTGAACTCTTCCTAAACAATGGAAGTGATTTTGATGATTTTTTTGTGTGTGTTCGAGTGGGTACCGGGATGATTTAGATTAACAATTGGTCCCGGTAGGTGGGGCTGAAATCGGGTTTCAGGATTTTAACGAAATTTTTGTGTGTGTTTGAGTGGGTCTCGAGATGGTTTAGATTTACAATTGAACCGGGTAAGTGGCGCTGCAAACGTGTTCCAGGATTTAAGTGAAATTATTTTTTGTGTGTGTTCAAGTGGATCCTGGGATGGTTATATTCACGATTAGACCCGGTAGGTGGCGCAATTGAACTCCTCGTAAACGGTGGGACCGATTTTGATGAAATGTTTTGTGTTTGTTTAAGTGGATTCGAAAATTGTTTAGATTAACAATTGGTCCCGGTAGGTGACGCTGCAATCGGTGTCCAGGACTTTTACAAAAAATATTGTGTTTGAGTGGGTCTTGGCATGGTTTAGATGGTTTAGATCTAGATTTAGATGTTGGTTTAGACTCACATTTGAACCAGGTAGCTGGCGCTGCAATTGGGTTCCAAGATTTAGTTGAAATTATTTTTTGTGTGTGTTCAAGGGGGTTGGGGTGGTTTAGATTCACGATTAGACGGTAGGATCAATTTAGATGAAAGTTTTTGTGTTTGTTAAGTGGATTCGAGAATGATTTAGATTAATAATTGGCTCCGGTCAATGGCGCTGCCAACGGGTTACAGATTTTTATTTTTCAAGGGCAGAACAACGTCTGCCGGGTACAGCTAATATTGAATAAATACATATTTTAGCCTAAACAAAACGATAACAGTTAACTAAACAGTAAAAAATCCTTGTAGATATGTATACTAATACGAATACAAAACAGGAAAGCCGTAAAGTTTATGATTAATACGAGGAAAAATACGAGCAAACGCTAATAATAATATAATTAATGTTAATAGTGATAGATATGATATATACAGTATATTTGATTACTTTGTGCATCTTTTTTTTACGAATGACTATTTTCGAGTTCTAATCAGAACAACAACCCTTTCTCCGTATCTTCAAAGTTTTCAAGCCGAAAATGTATATATCTGTAAATAAGTAAACGCGAATTTTATATATGCCCGACCTTATATCCGTATATTTTGTTCAAGTAAACCTCTAATAAAGCGCTCAGTACGTTTTATCATTACCGGACTCAGCTGTGAAAGGATGAGTCCGATATTGACAAATTTAAGTTTAGCCTTTAAAGTCTTACACGGATATAACTTACAGGTGCAAGGCCGCGATATAGATATATATTATTAAATTTTTATGTATTTGCCCCCGAAAGATTCACTTCATTTTATATCGCAAACTATACCACCCCCGCCTATATGTAAACTACATAAATGACAAAAGTTGACTAAATAGTTAACATGGACCAAGTGGACCAAGTGGACCCAGTGGACCCAGTGGACCAACTGAACCCAGTGGATCCAGTGGACAAAGTGGACCCAGTGGACCCAACAGACCTAGTGGACCAAGTGGACCCAGTGGGTCCAGTGGACCCAGTGAGTCCGGTGGACCAAGTAGACCCAGTGGACCCAGTGGCTCAAGTGGACCCAGTGGGCCCAGTGGACCCAGTAGTCTAAGTGGACCCAGTGGACCCAGTTGACCCAGTTGACCCAGTAGGCTAAGTGTTCCAAATGGATCCAGTGGACCCAGTGGACCCAGTGGACCCAGTGGACCAAGTGGACCAGGTGGACCAAGTGGACCCAGTGGACCAAGTGGACCAAGTGAACCCAGTGGACCAAGTGGACCCAGTGGACCCAGTGGTCCAGTGGACCAAGTAGGTCCAGTGGACCCAGTGGACCAAGTAGACCCAGTGGACCAAGCGGACCCAGTGGACCAAGTGGACCCAGTTGACCCAGTAGGCTAAGTGTTCCAAATGGACCCAGTGGGCCCAGTGGACCCAGTTGACCCAGTAGGCTAAGTGTTCTAAATGGACCCAGTAAACTCAGTGGACCAAGTGGACCCAGTAGACCAAGTGGACCAAGTGGACCCAGTTAACCAAGGGGACCAAGTGGACACAGTGGTCCAAGTGGACCCAGTGAACCAAGTGGACCCAGTGAACCAAGTGGACCCAGTGGACCCAGTGGACGAAATGGACACAATCACAAAACCAGTTCTAGTTTTCGGGATAAACATTACATAAATCTATCCCAAAATGTATCCCATTATCCAGGATAAAATGTATCCCTTGGCCACTCTCGGTATTCAAATTATATATGTACCGAGTTTCAGCCAAATCGGTCCAATAGTCTTTCCATAAAAGGATAACAAACAAAAAGACAAATATATTTTTATCCCGGAAACTATTCCATTTTTCGGGATAAAAAATATTCTATGTTCATTCTCGGCATCGAAAATATATAAATACTGAGTTTCAGCCAAATCGGTCCAGTAATTTTTCCGTGAAAACGGAACAGACAGACAGACAGACAGAGTTACTTTCGCATTTATAATATTAATAGGGATAGGGATATTTTGATATACACATTGGTAAGCTGTAGAATATATAATAACAACTAGAGTTTACCCCGCGGCTGCGCCGCGGGTTAACCTCTAGTTCCTGCTTCTTGTTTAAAGAGCAGGCGTTAATACAGGTTACAATGTACACCATTTTTATGTTAGTGCCATTTGCCCCCGAAAAATTCACTTCATTTTATATCGCAAACTCGATGCTTGATATATTCTCATGCCGATCTCCTGGCATGAGTATATATGTCCATTTTCGGCATTAAAACTACATTTAAACAAAATTACAATAAAAACGATCCAGTATTCCCAGTGTTTTCCGAAAACTTAACAGAAAGACATATCGAGTTACTATCGCATTTTTATAGACGATGCATTTTTATATCTATGAACTTGAGAAATGATTGGTCTCATCCAAACTTTCATCCTCTATTACAAACAGTCCTAGTTTTATTTATCTATCCCCCGTCAATGAAAACTACAAAAATGACAAAAGGGACAACATTAGCAAAAAGGACAAAAAGAGCAACATGGACAAAAAGGACGCAAAAGAGCAAAAGAGCGAAAGAGCGAAAGAGCGAAAGAGCGAAAGAGCGAAAGAGCGAAAGAGCGAAAGAGCGAAAGAGCGAAAGAGCGAAAGAGCGAAAGAGCGAAAGAGCGAAAGAGCGAAAGAGCGAAAGAGCGAAAGAGCGAAAGAGCGAAAGAGCGAAAGAGCGAAAGAGCGAAAGAGCGAAAGAGCGAAAGAGCGAAAGAGCGAAAGAGCGAAAGAGCGAAAGAGCGAAAGAGCGAAAGAGCGAAAGAGCGAAAGAGCGAAAGAGCGAAAGAGCGAAAGAGCGAAAGAGCGAAAGAGCGAAAGAGCGAAAGAGCGAAAGAGCGAAAGAGCGAAAGAGCGAAAGAGCGAAAGAGCGAAAGAGCGAAAGAGCGAAAGAGCGAAAGAGCTAAAGAGCTAAAGGGCAAAAGGGCAAAAGGGCAAAAGGGCAAAAGGGCAAAAGGGCCAAAGGGCCAAAGGGCAAGAGGGCAAAAGGACAAAATAACCAAAATGATGAAAATGGCAAATCACAAAACCAACCAAAGCCTGTCCCACTTTTGGGATAATCTTTACATAAATCTATCCCAAAATCTATCCCATTATCCGGGATGAAAAATATCCCTTGTCCACCCTCGGTATTCAAATTACATATGTACCGAGTATCAGCCAAATCGGTCCAATAGTCTTTCCGTAAAAGGATAACAAACAGAGAGACAAATATACTTTTATCCCGGAAACTATCCCATTTTCCGGGATAAAAAGTATCCTTCGGGCACTCTCGGTATTCAAATTATATATGTACCGAGTTTCAGCAAAATCGGTCCAATAGTCTTTCCATAAAAAGATAACAAACAAAAAGACAAATATACTTTTATCCCGGAAACTATCCCATTTTCCGGGATAAAAAGTATCCTATGTTCATTCTCGGCATCGAAAATATATATATACTGAGTTTCAGCCAAATCGGTCCAGTAGTTTTTACGTGAAAACGGAACAGACAGACAGACAGACAGACAGACAGAGTTACTTTCGCATTTATAATATTAATAGGGATTAACAGGCTATAAACGTCCCACTGCTGGGCTGGTGCCTCCCACTATAGGGGAATGGACAGTATACCCGCCACGCTTGTCCAAGGCGGCTTGACATGTTTGACACATCGATTATCTCGATGTGCAGGTTTCATCACAAGATTTCCTTCACCGTTGTCAGCACCTGGTAACTGTAAAAATATGCACATTAAGTCAGAAAACTATTTAAGTGGTTCATGTGTTCCGGCCTAAATGGCACTCTGTTGTTCGTGCCTACCCCGCAAGGGAACTGGCGTGAAGTTATGTATGTATGTATGTATGTGTTCCGGCCAGGATTCGAACCCGCGCTCTTTGTGTTTGGGCCGCTTGCGTTAGCCATTAGTACCTCCTACCCTACCACGGCTACCACACCTTTTTAGGCTGTAGAATAAGCTGTGCCTTTTATGTTACTTCGATAAAAAGTTATAAAATAAAAATTATAAGGGTAAGGCACCTGACGTCACATGACACGTGCACGTAATTAAATACATTCCGTACAATAGTAATTTCTCTACTAAACGAGCGCTTTTGACTTTATACATATACATTTTTTCTACATCTTAACTTGTAGTTATAATGAAAGTGAAAAGAAGGAACTTTATATATTAACGTCTAGTATGTATTTTCTAGAGTATTTAGAGGAATCCCTCAGGTCCACTTGCACGTAAGCCAGCTGTTTTACGTTTTTTTTATCTTCAAAAGTTACGCAATAATTACTCGTCATGGCTGAACACGATGTTTTGATTTACTGATAAATTAGGTCTTGTAAGTTCGGTGTCGAGACCCTAGGACCCTAGGACCCTATGGGTATGGAGTCCCGAAGCCTACGGAAGTGATGACCTAAAAGCTGGCCTCTACTTAGGCAACGCATCGACGTTGCCATCCAGCGTGAAAATGCCGCTAGCTAGCTAGTTTTGGATACGTTCCCAACCGACATGGATTTGGGCCTCTATATTATTTGTAATATGTAATTGTTTTTTACAGGAAATAGTACATAGTTTAACCTTTATTAGGTAGGTAAATAACTAGTTCCTAATTTCGTTTTTTTTACCTTTTTAATATTATCCTACATATCAAGAGAAATTAGTTATATTGATAATACAATAAAAACTAATAGCGATAATCCCTTAAGACTATAAGTAGAATACTGAACCTAGGTCATAAAAGTCAATGGGTAACGTTTCTAGGCGGCTGGCTACGTTACCTCGCTATATCGCCATACTGATCCGTTGTTCGCGGTACGAACGAGCCCTCTGATCTCCCGAATTCCTTAGAATTAAATCTGCAAATCACATAGGTATATCTGTGAGATAGATATACCTATGTATATAGAACAACTTATGTATATATGATATAGAACACGGTGATCATTATCGAAGAAAACGATGATCATCAGATTACCGTGAATTGGCGGTCAAATATTTTATTAGTTGCAAATCTAGCAGATTATAGTGATATCATAAATTGTTAAAACAACAACATACTTCACCTGTATTTACGAAATTAATTGCTTTGTCTTTGCCATATTATAAATATCAGTTTTTCATATCCTTCTTTCGGTATAAACTATAGGTATCAAAATTAATATTGCAAATCGAACTAATGCTGTTTCAACTGTGCCCTTGATAATTAATTGAGCACGTCGGAGGTTACTGGTAATAGGTGTTGTTTATTGTTTATAGATTATAGAATAATTCCATTATACTTTTTCGTTTACAGGTTTATTAGCGAATATCAGATATTTATAATTTAGGATTTTTTTAATTAATAAACTTAATATAATATTTGTTTAATCGTTAAAAGCTGGTGATTATTAATATTAAAACAAAACTAAAACACCTACCTAACTATTTGTGTCAATAACGACATATAACAACTAATAAGAGTCATATATTCATAAAACGGGAGTTACGTGGCCGGATGATACTTTCCAGACAATGGAATTCATCGCTGGGTATTAAATTTGCGGAATACAAGAACTTGAAAATAGCTATTTACAATTTCATGCCACTCTTTCTAAGTAACTACCATAGGTGTGGTGCGATACAGTATCTCTAGCACTACGGTAGTTCCCGCAAACGAGCCCTACCGACTAATGGAAATAAACTACCTCTTTAAAGGACCGAAAAGGGACGAAAGTTAGTTTTAGGCCAAAAAATACTTGACTTTCCACGCAATGTTAAATGTTTCCGAATCAGGCTGTCCTAGAAGTCTAAAAATTAAGTACTTTGATATCAGTATTATCATACAATTGCAATAAGCGTTTACCCACAGCTGCGTTGCGCTGTAGCTTGTCTTAACGCCATATCAGAGTGATATCAATGAAGACGGTACTTTTGTTCCCGAAATTCTGTAATAACTGGAGACAGATGTCGTTGAACGCACAGAGGAATTTGAAATTTAACAGCGGCTGGAAGACGATGATGCAAAAGAAGAAAATTGAAAATAGAACTTGTAGTTCTTATTATTATTTAATTTTTAAAATGTTAACGTTCATAAACGTATAAAATGGTAGTTTTTAATAAAAACATTAATTAAAAAATTTAATTCTTTCTTGTTTATTTAGTTAGGAAGTAATTAGTAATAAGATTCGTATTAAAAAATAATTAAAGTATTTATTTCCCTTAAAAACTTTACAATTACATGAGTAGGTAAGTATTATTAAATGAATAGATACTGAAATATAGAAAAGAAATATTAATGATAACGCAAGAGTTAATAAAAGATGCAAATTATTTAGAATTATACATTTATTAAAAAATTATCCGGCGTGTTTTTAAACGGAACTACAGGACCTACAGGTTGACCTCGAATGATACTCTAAATAGTGAAACATTGCGCGCGCTCTGCCCTCTATCTAGAAAATGGTTCAAGATATAAAAATAATGTAAAAACAAAAGTAGTACAGAATTTAATCCTCTGCAATATTTATAATAGATACAAATGGCATAAAACCCATAGGAAACAAGATATTTGCAATAAATGTGTAAAGAATCGATTTTTTGACCTTGCAATATTTGTAGTCGCGAACACCCTACGATAGGTGGTAGGTTTTGAGACAAGCTTTAGGGTCCCAAAATGAACTTTTATACGAGTTTATATCTGACTATCTCTCATTCCCACCTGAAACCACTAATATTCCTGGACTATTCATGCGTACCTATACGTTAAGTAATTTAAAAAAATGCGATTGCATTTTTTCGTCTATCCCACAGAAACGACGTTATATATCAGGATAAAAAGTATCCTAAGTTACGGCCCATGATATAAGTTAGCTCCCTTTCGAGTTAAATTTAAATTCGTTCAGTAGTTTTTACGTGATGCTCTAAACAGACCGACAAAAGTTCTAAAAGTTGCTTTTTGGAATCTGCTGGTCCGAATTAGCCCCCCTGATATTTTTCACATTTTTAAACATAATGTAAAAACTCGAATCATTTACTGTTATAGTATAGTATAGACAGATCTATACTATCCTACAAATAGTATATGGATGTATGTATGTATGTTTGTTACTCTTTCACGCAAAAATTCAGTAGAATGGATTTTGATGAAACTACAATTATATAGCTTACACATCAGAATTACACATAGGCTATAATTTATAAAGATATTTATCCAAAATATAACGATTTTCCATCACTACGCGGGTGAGACCGCGGGGCGCAGCTACTATACGATCTTTACATGAATCTTTGTTGCTCAATCACGCCAGAATGGCTGAATGGATGCGAATGAAATTTGGCACAGAGGTAGATCATAGTCTAGAATAGCCCATAGGCTTCTTTTTGTCCTAGAAAAATGTATGGTTCTTGTGGAATAACATTAACTCCAGCAAAGGCGGGGGCAAAAGCAAGCAAGGCAATATTTACAATGTAAATTAAATGTCATTTATGTGCACCTTTTTACTTCACTTTCTTATTATCCGACGTGAAATATAGACTACGATAATAAAGAATAAATGGTCGTGTGCGAGTCAAGTTTGCACATATAGAGTCTCTGTGATTTGCCCATTTGCTGCCTGTAGGCTATTCAATTTTTGCTGCCGCAGCCAAGTTGTACAAATGAAATGGCTGTGGATTGAACAAGTAATAGTACCCTATCGCAAGGGGCCGCTGTATACAGGGGTAACAGCAGATTTATCCCCTGCTCGATGATGTGGTTTACGCTACTTCCCGGGGTGTTCTTAGTTTATTTTGAGCACGAGGGCGGCACGGTGCATAACCCTGCTCTAGTTCCCGCGGCGTCCAGCTAAAGTGCGAGTATGGGGCGCGGGTTAGTTCTAGTGGTTAGTTCGTCACCGGCTCCTACTCCTTGGGTCGGGATCCGGTCTACGAGAGCCCCACACCCATTCGGGCAGACGGCCTTAAGCGCAGTTAGTCGCCCCCCGTATCCATGGCCCGAGTATGTGTCGCCAGAAAAGACATTCCCCTGTGTTATTAAAAAAGTAATAGTACCTAATAGCAATTTAAGAATTTTTTAAATAGCGTCGTCATGGGATGAATCAGGAACGTTCAGGCATATAAATACGAATCTTTTCATTTTTAATTCATTAAAAAAAATCTTGGCCCCAAATCTGCCTCTCTAGGCTCCAGCCTACTCAGCTTTTCGGTAAATCCGCCATTTATAATATGTATCCGTGCAGGAACGGAGAAAGAATACAATTTCCTGCGTACGGGCGGCCTGTCGTAAGAGGCGACAAAACAACCCACAGTCAGGTGGTAGGGCATTTGCCCGACTGGATGGCTACCACCCCTGGTCTAAAGTATGTCGCCATAACAAGCATGAGTTGTGTTCTGGCATTTGTTATCAGGTCTCCCTTAAGAGAGCAGCATCGCATTTGTGTTGCAAATGTCTATAGGCGATGGTAACCGCTTTCCATCAAGTGGGCCGTCTGCCTGTCTGCTAATCTCCTGCACTAAAAAAATGTAATACGTACCTATGTACAGGTGATTTTTTTCAAGTGGGTCCCTATGGCTATATCCAAAAGTATAATAAATAGCTAAAAATTCTCAATTAGTCTCAGGGCCGATTTTGATTAAAAAATAAAGTGGTGTCATTAGATTTTTGAAAAATCAATTAGGTACGCTAGATATAAGGATCGAATCAATGTACATATTACTACTACGTTAGACATTCCTTTGCAGAAATTGATCGTTATAACCTACGCTACAAGTTGCTGTAATAATATAGTATAGGTTTTTATTTGAAAATCAGCCGATTCGATTCCTGACTAGGGTAATTTTTCAAACATCTAACGATTTCGCTTTAGTTTTGATCAAAATCGGCCCTAAGACTATCTGAATCGTCAGAGAGAAGTATAACTAATAAAAAACATCAATATTGATTATGACTGGATCTTAATAATATACTGAACGATGAATATTTGGATGATTGTTTATCATAGTAAATAGATATTAATGAATTCTAATTTTTCAGGTAAATAATCTCTACCACCATGACAACTGCAAGTTTACTACTCATTACTACCACATTTAGTGTAAATAGTGAAAAATCGGATAAAGATGAAAATAATGCTGCGAATTGCCTTCGTAACATAGTAGCTGAATGTGCAAAACAGCTACGCGAGACTCCGACGGCGAGAGAACAAGCTTTAAGCATATTAAGAGAATGGATATATCAAAATACCGACATTAAGAACGTTAGACAAGGTAAGTAGCGTCATCGAAGTTTGTAGATTGGATATCAAAGAAATACTACTAACACCACAAAATCCACTTCGTTAAAGTTCTAATTTTCATAATAAATCTTCCAAAAGAAGGACCCGGTTGTCAGTTATGGTTAATATGTCAATACTACAAGTATCTAGTGTATAAATAAGGCATAGGCTTCATTCATTCATTTTCAGTTTCAAGAAGCCGTTTCCTCATTTGCATAGAGCATCCTTACATTTTAAAAAACATAGCTGAAATCAATATAAACCAAAAATAAATATTTTCGACAACAATTTCATTATTATTTATTGTTTTAAATAATTTTTAAATCGGTGCTAAGTAAAATGTAAACTCGTTTAGTTTGGAACCGACTTCAAAATTATTTAAAACAACAATTTTAACAAATATTTCTTATTTTTTCATTATTTCTGTCTATTTTAAATTGTGTTTTTTTACTTATTAATGTATTTCCAGGTAGTTTATTGATACCTACATCAAGGTTTTTAAAAAAACATTTTTTAAGACTATACTCAATTAACCTCGTTCACTTATTTGTACATGATCAGTTTTGAACCAATATTAGCATTGTACGCAATTGCTATGCAATTGGATTATGTATATGTTAACCATTTTATTTGTGTTAAAAAACGCTTAATCTCTCAGTGTTTTGTGACAGATAAAAGAATGTATGTTAACACATAAATTGCTACACACAAATAAAATCAAATCAAATAATTTATTATTAAAAAACATGGTTATACAAATAGGTCTTGTTATTTTATACTGAGCACGTGTTTTTAGCCTGTTGGGCGTACATTTTTTTTAAAACTTATATTATATAGGTACATACTTGTTTCAATATTTATATTAATATTATTATTATTGTTTCAATCTTATAATTATGTATAACCTTAAATTTAACAAAATACTAACTGATATACAATTTACATTTAGATATGTTTCTAGTAAATTTTATATGGTACAAATATTATAAATATATTTAAACACTACACACACTGATTTAAACACTTACCATTCTAACTTATCACCTATACTTAAAACTTAAACTATTAGCTTACATAGGTATATAATTTTATTTAATTAAAATTTAATTCTATTGTTAACTTTAGAACCATACTTAAGAGACAACCGAAAATAACATTTATTTTGCCGCAGTAAGCCCGCATTGTACAGAATTATTGTCCCTATTGACTCACGATCAAACCGACTATTAAGGTGGTTGACTGACTTTGTGTTTATGATAATATTGTTAAGTCAGAAAAAATGCTGGCACGTTTTCCGATCCGGATACGAATCTACGTCTTATTTGTTACCGACCCTTCATTATTATGGAACTTATAAGTTCCATACAAGTAATGTCAAAGTTCAACCGATGGTAAAGCAACTGAATGAATAGTAAGATATAGTAACCGACTGTAAAAAAAAACGTGACGAAAACACTAGCCTACCACCACTATCTTCTTTCCTGAAAATAAGGCCTTGCCAGAAACCTTGGGGTTGCAAATTATTTTACAAATACAAGTACTTACCTCGATGAAATCAAGTGAAGGTAGAATCCTCGATCCCAATGATTTTTGTAGATGATTATTTCCCGATTCCTATATCTTGCCGACATAGGTTAAAATTGGACATAAGCTCCATACAAATAATGTCAAAATTCAACCGGTGGTAGAGCAAGTTAAGAAATATAAAAGCTGGTCATTATTACATCTCAATGTCATTAACTAATAGTTTTTAAGGTGCAGTCTGTGGCTTTTCATCAGTTGAAAAATTTTAGTTTAACAAAAACAAAATCCACTTCACGCTATGAAAACAAAAAATAAGTATAACATAAAAATTACTATATCTTGTACATTTGTTGTTGTTCTTTTATGTTTTACTTGGCACCGACTTCAAGATGCTGTAGAAAGAAGTCGGTAAAATGTATGTTTTTTGGTGTTTAGTCTGAAGTCAGTTTTATTTTTGTCAAAAAATATTTTTTACTTTTTAGTTGAATAAATACTTCAATAGCTTTAGACACAATATATTAAGCACCTGTAGAAATTTTACAACTGGCACGCGTATACAATTTTGCCATTTCAGTCTTCGGTGTATATGCTCCAATGCAACAATGGTTGCTTTCGATTGTATTGTATTGTATCATTTATAGTTCACCAATCCCTTTAAAATTAAACCATGAAGTGGAAATTATGAAAAAAGTTAAATAGGAGAGTTTAAAAATCTTTTACCGTTGATTATTATTATTAAGATCCACTGAATAATCTTAGAGATAGTAAATATGGGCTATCGTTTAAATGCTCATTTGGGTCCGTAGTAAAATGAGAAATGTGAGACATTGGTCATTAATTGACATGCACTTGGTCAATTATTTCAAACTATTTCATTAGATAGGTTTATTTAACTGTAGATAGACAAAATATTTAAATTGAAATTTTGTATATTTTTAAGATTGCAATTTTATTTTAGACGAACCTTTTCTTCTGCGATTTTTACGTTATAAGAAGTACAGCATACCGATGGCACAGCAAACCTTGCTAAAATATTTGAGCTTAAGAAAATACTATCCAGAAATATTCAAAAATATTGACTCGGAAGATCCAAGACTTCAGGAAATCATAAATGATGGGTAATTATTATAATAATACGTTTCGGTGATTATAAGACGGGGTTCAGGGCTAGAGTAACATAACACGGTTTAGCGATTAATATATCGTGGAGAAAAATAGCAAACATGCCCCTCACGACTTCTTCTTTCTTATAGGGTTCTGCACGATTTGTGAATCTATGAAGTGTCAAGTAGTCAGGCATTCGTGAATATTTAAATTTTAAAGTACTCATTTCTTTAAAAGGCATCACTGAAAGAAACCTTACCTGTTAAGCTCAGTAGTCTAGTTATAGTCTTATGGTTAAGTTTCCTTCATTGTAGTAGTTTATAGTTTAATGTATAAAGTTAAGCTTTCTTTATTATGTTAGTTTTATAAACTAGGAATCGTTTTTGTCAGAGATATCTTCTATCACAGAAATAATTTATAAACATTCCCCAAAAACTCAAAAAGTTGTAAGACAGGACCCTAGGATGCATTTAACACTGATAATATAATAAGTTAGCTTGTGCTAAAGGTAATTTGTAAGGAACAACTGTGGTACTACACAGAAACACGTGGTTTGTACTTTTGACCAGACCCATCTATTCTTATGTATTTCGATGCGCTGTAACCGAATCTAGGGTGAATTTGGTCTATACAAATTTTAAGGGCGTGTGGACCAAAAGACCGAATCTGGGGTCAGTTTGGAACAAGATCTTTCGACAAGTCTTATCAACATTTTTTTTTTAAATTTTAGCTGATAAATCCATCTCCGTTCAAAAGTGTGTCTTAGACCGATAACGAGAAGATTGTGGCGAAAACCTGAAGTTTTACTGCGCAGTCTTATTTTCATGATATGTTAATACTGGTTAAAAGTGAATAATCGTTGTAGGTTATTTTAACGAATAATTGTGCATTTGTGTTGAAGATCTCAACTGTTTGGTGAAATGGATCTTTCGAGCTGCCAAAAGGAATCCTCGCTGGGTGTCAGTCAAAAACCTTCTACTTGGTTGAGACTTTTGCTTTAATATTATTCTAAAAGTGGAATATTTAAGCTCGATTCGCACTATGATACCGTTCACGGTTCAATATAGTTTCGGTCTCGGTCCCTCAAATCTCATTGTATGTACACTATTATTTATTTATATTAAACTATTATTTACTTACATTGTTAGTTTGTGTTGCTTCAGGAAAGGTTCTTATATCTTACCGAAGGTTCATTTGCCTTACTATCAATTAAAATTTGACATAAGCTCCATACAAGTAAGGTTAAAATTCAACCGACGGTAGAGCAAGTGAATAAGTAGTAAGATATAGGAACTGGCCATCAGTTAAATATTATTAACGGTGAACCGGTATTACCGGTAACCGGATTCGGAATTAAACAGATGCGATAGTGAGAATTCTCTGATTCTTTCTTATTTAATAATATTTGTTCGGACTAACGGGCTGAGATCAGGACGAGACTGAACCCTGAACGGTATTATAGTGTGAATGTTAATGTATTCTTATTTAATATTACCTAATTTATTTGATTATTATTGTAAGTTAGTTTCAATGTAGATTTAGTTATAAGATCTGGCAATTGCACGCCTAATAAGGCAAAATCTATTGAGACTATTAGCACAAAAAAGACACCTATGTACACATACATTTCTAGCAATAAATTATTATTCTATTCTATTTTATGAAGCTTTATGATGAATATTTGACGCTGAATAAATAAGCAAATCGTGCAAAGGAGAAGAGGAAGAAGACCCGTGCTATTCTTGCACAAAAGGGTAACTCATTAAATAGTAGAGATTTCCAACATAGCACATCCAACTGCAAAGGAAAATATCACTTTTCAAGTTTTCACCAGAAACTTTTATCATGTTTGTCAGTACAATAACATTATATATATAATCAGTGCATTTGTTTACGGCGCTTTGCGGGTTTTACACATAGAAAATTTCGCAGTACATGTTTGCTTTACATGCTTTTCCTTACCGCCAGCATCTGGTAGTTGTAACAATATGCGTCAGAAAAGCTAATGGATGCTCTTCCAAGAGTATTCGAACCGATATCATAAGAATGCCTTTGACTAAACTACTATGTACCTAAGTAACATAGAAATTTAAATGATTTTTATTTCTTATCTAAAAACAACATTTTAGACAAGTTTTAAAGGGTAGGGGTTTAATTTTAGCATAATATACATTTATATTATAATGATAATAAACATAAAAAAGCACACAATATCATGTGTGTGGCATCTCTTAAACAAATAGGACTTCAAGTTTGGAAATTCTCCGTATTAACCTTGTCCTATAAGTCTCATGCGGTACGACAATACTAGTTATGTAATACTTACATAAAGTACGATGATATAATTCCAATTTGCTTTAAATTGCTAAGTCGTTTCATAATTTTTAGGTACATTGTCGTTTCACCGGTGCGTGACAACAAAGGTCAACAGGTCATCGTCTACCGTATGAGTAAGAACGTTTTTAAAAATAAAACTAGGATTAGGTATTATAATCTTAGATTGTTATGAAATTATAACGTTAACGTTAAGCTATTATTTTATTGCTTTGCGTACCTTTTCAATTCTGCGAATTGTATTATGTGTATGGTGTCTTTTATAATGTATGCGAATTATATCAACAAATATTTATTTAATAAAAATTCTAAATAAAAAAGTATGATAACAAATAGACTTATCGTGAAAACTTATAAATTCTGTTGGTCTTCATACAATAGTATTAACAAATAAACAAAATAATTAAACATACAATAAGAATAAAAAAATTGGGACCGTGACCCCAATAAGAGTACCTATATATTCAAAAAGCATTATAAGGAAAAGATAGCTGGATATGTCATCCATATTCCTTATAGTGCTTTGGCATATATCTCCTCCACAATTGGGAAAGTTGTAAAAGTTTAGAGATACGATAATTATAAAAATATCCATATTAAGACTGAAATACTACCCTAAATAGTACATGCGCTGTACCATACTTTATCCACGTGTTTTAAATAAAATACGGCCTTTGTTTGAGACCCTGTCAGCCCTGTACCAAAATATTAAATAATAGATATATAATTATTGAAATGGAGTCCACTTGAAATGGCATTGTCACACAACTAATTAACTTATTGTTTTTTCCAATAGATAAATTGAATATACAAAAGTTCACTTGCTGGGATATATGTCGAGTGCATGCTCTGATATACGAAAGCCTGGTAGATGACCCAACAAACCAGATTTGCGGTTTCTGTCACGTGGGCGATGGAAATGGCGCCTCTGGAGCACATATCGCTATGTGGAATCCTACAGATTTCGCCAGACTCATGAAATGGGGAGAGGTAATTAATTACATTTCATTATTAATTCACGTGCGTAGTATATTCGTTTAGATACTGTACCAAAAAATGAACTTTTAAATTTGGGAGACCCACAGTTACAAGAAGACATACAAAAAAATTTTGAACAACAATCATTTCCACTAAACACCACTAGCGTTCAATTATTTTTATTTTCTCGAGGGAGGAACGTTTATGCACTATACCTCACTACCTGGGGATAGCAGTGAAGTAGTGAGTAATCCGCGATTCTGCCAAATATTCACTAAAATCACTCCTATGTTCTTGCTACGGCACGACTCAGGATCGTGGGATAATTTAAAATATTTGCGAAACCGTAAAGCGGTTGGATCCGTTTACTTCACAGGCTCCGCCTTAGCATCCGATCTCAACTTAAAACTTAAACCTCGCAACAAGCAATTCTTTTGCTTCGATTTTGATTTAATTTAAAGTTTATTTTATTCTTTTTAGTGCTTTGAATAAAAACTTGTTTTTAAAATTGTTTTTTACTACTAATTATAATATTTATGTATTACTAATATTACGAATGCGAATGGTAGTCGCGTAACGAACATACAAAAAAACAGACGAGTTGAGAACCTCCTCTTTTTTGAGTCGGTTAAAAAGGTAGATAGTTCTTTACAAAATTTAATCAATATCGGCTCCTGTGCAAAACAAAGTAATAAATAGATATAAGAAACCACTTTCACAGTCTATACTTGTATATAAATCGTATTTTTATCAGGACCACTATGGATTTTGGTACGATCAATCCAAGGGCGGCTCGAGACGGTAGAGGCACGGTAGGCATCTGCCTATGGCGGCAAAATACAGGGAAGGCAAAAACGCTTGAATTACTAAAGCTCCAAGAAAATAAAAAACACAACACCCAAAAATATATTTCTATTTGTTCAATTGAATCTAGAAAATATCTGAGTAGTGAAATCAACAAGTACATAAAATACGAATAGACAAGAGTTCTGGGAGAAGAAAGCTAGATAGAAGACTACTTTTAGTTTGCTTAAGTTTCGGCGGGGGTGGCATTTTTCAAGTTTCCTACGGCGGTAAAAAAGCTAAGATCGGTCCTGCGATCAGCTAATCCTGGAAATCCCCAAACATTCCGTAGAATATGCTACTAAAGTATGCACAGGCGAAACCGAGTTAGCGAAACTTTTCCCAATAAACTACAACACGTAATTTAAGTTATATAAACATCTATCAAACAATCATTATCCACGCAACCGTAATGATGATAAGGGCAATTTATTTGTTACTTGATTGTATAATGTTACCCGTGCGTATAAGTACCATAATTTAGTTATAGAAATGTTAAGATACCGTACAAATAATGTTTTGTGCTGTTTGTTGCAGCAATCGATACCAATGCGCCATAAGGATTTTCACTTCATCAACGTGCCAGCTGGGATGAAATACATCATCGACTTCGCGATCAGTAAGACGAAACCAAAATTTGCAGATAGGATTCATGTAAGACTTATCATGTTACTCGTACATATTACTTAATATAATAGTATGATGTAAAAGATACGCGTGATAATGTGGACATATACTTGTAGGTATATCGCAATTGTTTATATAACCCCCATCTCGAGTAATGCTTCATTACAACATCTATGTAGGACATATTGTGATCAGTAAACTTGTACACGCTATCTGGAATTACCAATTGAATTAGTGAATCCTTTTTCTGTTAGGAACAAAAGAAATTAATTCGATCGAGAGAGTACTTGCGCTTCTGTATTTTCTTGCCTTTGGACATCGAAACGTGGCATATGCCAGATGCATATGTGGCTTCAGTCTGAGGCTCGCCTAGCGATTTCAATACGATTATCGTTTCATAATATGAAGACAACGTCGACGCTACGTTAATAACTTTCTTTGATTTCAGTTATATTCGAATTTAAGTCAACTTCACAAGCGAATGGATGTGAACTGTCTACCGTCAGTTTTTGGAGGGAACATTAAATTCGAAGACATGTTGGACTACACAAAACAATTGATAAGCGAACACAGAAAGAAAATACTTGGTTTGGATGACATGGAAATATTGAGTACAAGAGGCATAAGATCATCCAGAGGTAAAAATCAAGCAAATGGAGATGTCACCTCAGTGGAAGGAAGTTTTAGAAAGTTGGAGATAGACTAATTATTATTATCTCATTGTGTATTAAGATATCAATATAGGCCTTTAATGTAGTGTGTTATATATAATTTGTTAAGGTGGCTGAAAAAAAATCTACAACTTTTGGTGTAGGTACTGTTAATGTCGTCGTTATGCAATTAAGAGTCCATCCCACATAATTATCTCGATGCCATTATTATATAAGTGCATAGTTTAGCGGATAGGAAAATTTAAAAAAAGAGATTTCTTATATGTAGTCATTTATTACTATAATGCAAACAAAAGATAATATTTTAAATTTCATAAAATGATAGACACTAGATATTTTAAAACGTATATTACGGATACAAACATCGTGTGTTTATTATATTGTACAATAAACATTTTTATGTTATAAAAATTAAAAATTACTACAATTTATCAATATTTTGTTTATTTTTTATTTTAATAAAGGGATTACTATAATATGTACAGCAGAGATTCCCAGAGTGACTTGGACTAGCCAGTTAGAAGCCATAGATAGAATGAAAAAAAAAATAGAGACGAGCTAAATGGACGTCTAAAAATTTGAACGAATTTCAATAGGCGCGGAGAAAATTTCAAAAAGTTTTATTAGTTATTTTAGTAGTAATTGAAAAACTGCATGTTCTAGGTCCAAGCATACTGAAAATTTGGTAATCGCTGAAGTATAGACACAGGTTTATAAAACATGTATACAAACTAGAAATTAAACAATACTTAGATTACCTATTTTATTATTACCTTTAGTGGCGCAAGGTGCCTATAAATCACTAACGACAATAATCAAACGACCAGTAAAGCAATCAAAGTATTACTGCCGCACGCAGAAATTTAAATTAATACTTATTTAATGGGCATTTAAATTAAATAATAAATAATATTATTTCTATAACAGAAAATTTAACACTAACTTGTATGCTATAATATAGTTAATAAAAATATACAATCCACTTCAGGGCTTGTCCCGCCCCACTTACAGTGAAAAGGACGATATACTCGTCACGCTTCCTAAGGTGGGTTAGCAGGTTTCATACATCAGCAATTTCAATGTACAGGTTTCCTCGCAATGTTTTCCATCACAGTTAGCACATAGAAGTTGTAACAATAACATATTAGATCATCCAAATTTGCTGGGATTCGAATTCCTCATTAGAAAGAGACGCAAGTGCGCTAACATGTCAGCTTGATATCGATAGCAAAATATTGAAACTTGTGATCAGAGGGCCTAAAGCGGTCGCCTTAGGAGAATCGCTAGTAAATTGATACGTGTCTAGATATAGTGTTAACTACCACTAACTAACCACTAAGGCGTAAAGTATTAATATGAAGTAAAATTTTATGTTGTCTTACAGTTGTAAGACAACATAAAATTTTACTTTATATTAATACTTGTCATGTCCATCATAGGAATCTGCGAAAAGAACTCTTTAGGCCCCGAGCTTTCGATGTTAGCTACTATCATTACTAGCTGATATGAATTACACATTCAGGTAAAATAGTAAAACGGAAAATTTATTTGCCGCTGTTCACGTCTAACAGATCATTGCTCTACTCACAATGCGACAGTTATATAAACTTTCTAGAATGTTTACTTGCAATTATTAAAATCATTCTTAATACGAATAAAAATTATTAAAATAATAACTATTAACAAACGTGCTACTACTACAAATATGAGACTGACATTATTGATAAGCAGAATTAGAGGATTTTTTTATTAGAAATTTGGAGTAAGACCGTGCGTTTTTCGGGCTTGCCATAGTTATATTATAGTATCTATAATATAATATCTAGTCGGAATTCTTTGTAAATACCGAGGTTTTTAAATCACATATTTTCATATTGATTGATATGATTTTTAGAATTAGTCTCAAGTACTTCCTTGAATATTTAAATAATTTTCAATAACATCACAAAAACAAGTCATATTTTTGTCGCTCTTTCAATAAATTCAAAATGACAACCTTATGCTATTAATTTGCCAGGTGGTAGGGCATTTGCCCGACTGGATGGCTACCACCCCTGGTCTTAAAGTATGTCGCCATAACAACCTTGAGTTGTGTTCCGGCATTAGTGACCAGGTTCTAGTGTCCCTTAAGAGAGCAGCAGCGCATTTGTAGCACTGATGTTGCAAATGTTCATAGGCGATAGCAACCGCTTTCCATCAAGTGGGCCGTCTGCTTGTCTGATGAACGCAATTTTTTTTTTTTTTTATAAAAGTCGGCAAGAATAGAAAGGGCATTAAAGCAACAGCGATTCTGTGACATAGTTACATCTATTTAAATTATTTTTCTTTACGACATATTGAAATGCTTAAAGTTAAAACTAAGTCTGTAGTTGATTTAGTTAATATTTCCTATAAATTAAACATATGACGTGAGCAACGTAAATCCCTATTAATATTATAAATGCGAAAGTAACTCTGTCTGTCTGTTCTGTTTCCACGGAAAAATACTGGATGATTTGGCCGAAACTCAGTATGGTTTGTAATATTATTATTATTATATATGAAATCGAATACAATGCAAGAAAACTTAACTTATTTGTATTGTATCCTACTCATAGTCCCTCAAGACTATAAGTAGAATACTGAGCCTAGATCACCGTCCTGTATGGGTAAGGTGCCCAGAAGGTTGGCTATGTTTCCTCGCTGGATCGCCATACTGATCCGTTGGCCGAGGTAAGCATCAGCCCTCTGATCACCTGAAGAGTCAATGAGTCGTTTCGATAAATTTTGGTAGAGGCTCATGGCCTCAGGACCCCACGGTCTAAGCGTCTCGACAGCAAACGGCACAAACATGTAACTCTCACTGAGGGTTGCATATTTGCGCCGCTTGAGTGATTCAGCTGTTTCCGCTGCTGAACCGGCTGATTTAGACGTGTTTGGTAAATGGGATGCGGCCAACGTGTCTACGCAAGTCGCATCCCGTACCAAAGGCTTGCCACGCTGCCAGGGAATTAGAGTCATTCCGTCGGGACGCCTACCATCGTCACGTGCAATACCGTTCGGTTCCAATAAAGCCGGCACACGTTAGCGGTAGCAAGCGCCCTCCGTAAGACATGATTTAAGGCAGCGTGGCGTGACCATCGGCCGGCACTGCGGCGGCAAGAAAGACCGTGGCCGTGTACATACATACATAACTTCACGTCAGTTCCCTTGCGGGGTAGGCACGAACAACAGAGCGCCATTTAGGCTTATTCTTACACACCGTGTGTATACACACACACACACGCACGCACACACACAGACACACACACGCACGCACGCACACGCACGCACGCCCACGCGCAAACACACACACACACACACAGACACACGGCCACGGTATACATATATATATATTCGATGCAGAGACTTTTTATAATTGACAAAAATATATTTGTCTCTCTGTTTGTTATGCTTTTACGGAAAAACTACTGGATCAATTTGCCTGGAATTCGGTATATATGTAATTTGAATACCGAGGTGGACAAGGGACTTTTGATCCCGGATAGTGGGATAGATGTATGTAATGGTTATACCAAGTAAGATAGGTGTTGTTTTTTTTGTGATTTGTTATTTTGGTCATGTTGTTCATTTTCGGTTTAGCCAATTTGGTCGATTTTATCCATTTGGTCATTTTGGTGTACATATTTAGTTTTAATACCGAAAATGGGCACGGATACTTTTCTCCCGTGAGATGGGATAGTTTGCAGTGTAAAATTAAGTGAATCTTCCGGGGCAAATACAACTAATATAACAATTTAATAAAATTTATCCTGTGTTGTAACCTCTTTAAACAAGATACACGCACCAGAGGTTGACCCGCGGCACAGCCGTGGGGTAAACTCTAGTTATATTATAATCTGATTTAAACCTAACTTAAAATAATTTTATGAATAATTCAATGTATTTACTAATATATTCAGTGAAATTGAATTAATGGATAACTTTTATATAACGATTGAAAATAAACCCTACATATTTTTATATAATTGTAAAAGTAACTATCAATCGTCTGTCACCTTCTCGTAATTAAAAGATCGACCTAGTCGTTGTTAAATACGGCTTTTAAAAATGAAAAATAAACATGTACTTTTTATCCCAAATAAATGTAAGAATTTACAAGTTCATACAGGATGCAGGACTATTGCTTTAACACTTACGCATAAACGTATCATGTATGCTACGTATTTATGTTCTGTAAAATGCAAGGTATTCTACGAGTTTTATGTCAGGTCAACACTTGGCAGATCCATAATACGATTCAGTAAAAAGGCCCATTTTCACTACACCTAAATTTACGTTGGACAAGCCACGGGGTTCATTATATTACTTCTAATAGAAAACATGCTTAGTTAAACAATAAAACATAGGTACGACACCGGATTGAATGTTACCGTACCAAACTATATACAACACTTAAATAAGATAAAAAACAAGGACTCTACCTTAATAATGTTTATAGTATTCAGTCAATTTATACAGTACCTTAAAAACTATTTTTTGAAGACAAATATGTAATAATTATTAATAATCTAACTATTCTACAAAGGACTATTTCAACACTATTCCAAATTATTATAAGTTTCTGAAAAACTGTACTACGCTAGTCTATTTTAACTAGATTGGCTTCGAGTTGGAACAGACTTTAAAAACCTCCTGCTATAATTAATATGTTTTTATTATATGCTCATTACCTTGGACTCTTAATAAAAAGATATACCTGGCCCAACACGATTACAAACCTTTAGGTAATAATCAGACATGCGCAGTACAGTTTCTGGAAAAATGTACTACGCTAACGTCTATTATAATTAGTTTGGATTAGAGTTGGAACAGTTATTAAAACACCCACCTACTACCATAATTAATATGTTTTTATTATATGCTCATTACATTGGACTCTTAAAAAAAAAGATATACCTGGCCCAACACGATTACAAACCTTTAGGTAATTATCAGACATGCGCAGTACAGTTTCTGAAAAAATGTACTGCGCTAACGTCTATTATAATTAGTTTGGATTAGAGTTGGAACAGTTGTTAAAACACCCACCTACTGCCATAATTAATATGTTTTTATTATATGCTCATTACATTGGACTCTTAAAAAAAAAGATATACCTGGCCCAACACGATTACAAACCTTTAGGTAATTATCAGACATGCGCAGTACAGTTTCTGAAAAAATGTACTGCGCTAACGTCTATTATAATTAGTTTGGATTAGAGTTGGAACAGTTGTTAAAACACCCACCTACTGCCATAATTAATATGTTTTTATTATATGCTCATTACATTGGACTCTTAAAAAAAAGATATACCTGGCCCAACACGATTACAAACCTTTAGGTAATTATCAGAGAAGTGCGCAGTACAGTTTTTGAAAAAATGTACTGCGCTAACGTCTACTATAACTAGTTTGGATTAGAGTTGGAACAGTTGTTAAAACACCCACCTACTGGCATAATTAATATGTTTTTATTGTATGCTCAGTACCTTGGACTCTTAATAAAACGACACACCTGGCCCATCACGATTACAAACCTTTAGGAAACTACCAGATGCATGCGCAGTACGGTTTCTGAAAAACTGTACTGCGCTAACGTTTATTATAACTAGTTTGGACTCGAGTTGGAACAGATGTTAGAAATACCCGCCTACTGCCATAATTAATATGTTTTTATTATATGCTCATTACCTTGGATTCTTAATAAAACGACACACCTAGTTCATCACGATTACAAACCTTCAGGAAACTGCCAGATGCATGCGCAGTACGGTTTCTGAAAAACTGTACTGCGCTAACGTTTATTATAACTAGGTTGGATTCGAGTTGGAACAGATGTTAGAAACACCCGCCTAATGCCATAATTAATATGTATTTATTATATGCTCATTACATTGGACTCTTAAAAAAAAGATATACCTGGCCCAACACGATTACAAACCTTTAGGTAATTATCAGAGAAATGCGCAGTACAGTTTTTGAAAAAATGTACTGCGCTAACGTCTATTATAACTAGTTTGGATTAGAGTTGAACAGTTGTTAAAACACCCACCTAGTGCCATAATTAATATATTTTTATTATATGCTCATTACCTTGGACTCTTAATAAAACTACACACCTGGCTCATCACAATTACAAACCTTTAGGAAACTACCAGATGCATGCGCAGTACAATTTCTGAAAAACTGTACTGCGCTAACGTTTATTATAATTAGTTTGGATTCGAGTTGGAACAGATGTTAGAAACACCCGCCTAATGCCATAATTAATATTTTTTTATTATATGCTCATTACCTTGGACTCTTAATAAAACGGCACACTTGGCCCATCACGATTACAAATATTCAGGTAATTATCATCCGCATGCGCAGTACAGTTTCTGAAAAACTGTACTGACCTGACTGACTGACGAATGTGACCAGTTGTCACAAGGACGCGGTAAGGGCCAAAAAAATCATGAAACTCGTGTGACGTAATTTTTGGATGGCCCCTTAAATGTAGCGCACTACTTGTCAGCTTCGCAATAAAAATATCAAGAAAACTATATACTAATGAATATTCTAATATTAAAATGAAATACAATTCCCTGTAACTATTCATGGAAAATTAATAGTGATAACCGTTATTTGTCAAATTATTAATTATACATCTTAAAAAATATTATTATGCATTCGTTTCAATACTCCATTACAAAAGTCACATTTAGTTAATATTTTACAATTTACAACTTAGATTTACCGCATATATTTAACGAATTACTTCTATATTCAAACTAATAATATTTACATATTACGTATAAAATAGAAATCTAAAATAAAAAGAAAATTAATGATTTATTTAATTATTAGACTATCCCTTACCCTCGCTGCTTCATTTGGCCATGAAAGAAGAATAAATACTATTAATGACAATAACTTCACACCACTCCACAATCCTCCAAAAATCTGTCTTCTTTTGCGTTTTGATATAAAAAAAATAACGCTAGATTTTCAATCAAAATTTATTTTTTACATAAGACATATTTTACCAAAATCGGTGAGTAATTAAGTCATATATTTCTTTTTAGGAGTCTAGAAATGTGTTTTAAATAATAAAATATTACTTGAAAGTCTAATGATATTTTTTTGCTAATATCAAAATTCAAGAGAGAAAAAAGATAAGAGGCTTCTTCAGTTATGTTTTTCACGAGATAAATGCCATTCCAGTATTTTTTGAGAGATTTGTTTTCTAACCTGCTTACTAATCATATATACGAAATGCATAACACATAAAAGATAATATTTTCTTAAGTTTTCGCGACTTGTATTAAAACCGCGCTTAAAACCGTTAAAACGTAGTTTTATTACATAAAAGATAGTTAAAAAAAGTACACTTCACATAATCGCATTCTATATGTGATTATGGAATTTTTAACCTTGTATCACTAATGTTGCGGACAGAGAGCACTCCCCTGACCCGCCCGCCGGAGCACATCTACTCTTCGAGCCCCGCATATCGCCGACGCCCATAGCTGGCGCAATTAGCAACTAGGCGTCGGACGGGATGCAGGATATAGGAGGCAAAAATTGGCCATTAAAATATTCATTCATTCATATTTCATTTATAATTCTTCATAGTTCTTCACAATTCACAATTCTACTATAATTCTCAACGACGACTCTCTTGCATAATTTGTACTTATTCTATGTATATTTCGATTCATGTAAAAAGTTTAATAATTGTCGCCGCACGATTAATCAAGGATGATACACACTGATGCAATCGGAGATGGGAAATGGCTGTTCAAAGCGCACTTTGAGCAGTTAGTTCCCAAACCGCGAGGTCCGCAGGCGCCCTCTCTCGGCTGCTTCCCAACGTGGGGGGCCCGGGGGGTGCGACTCGGAAGCTCTACTCGGGCATCTTTCGGAGTATGGCCCTGTACGGTGCACCCGTTTGGTCCGTTGCACTTCACCGCCACAATAGAACTCTGCTGCACCGGGCGCAGCGGGTTCTGGCCGTGAGGACCATTCGAGGGTACCGTACAGTGTCGTGGACGGCGTCGACACTTTTGACAGGCGATCCGCCCTGGCCTCTCCAGGCGGACGTACTGGCGAAAGTGCGGCGCTCCCGACAGGATGCTCTCGCTCGCGGCCTGGCCTTTTGCCAGGTCGAAATCGAGGCGATCAGGAAGCGGGAAACCGCCTCCATGCTCGCCACCTGGTCTCAAGAGTTGGAAAACCCTGCGGCCGGCGGCTACACGGTGGAGGCAATCAGGCCGCAGCTGATGGAATGGGTCACCCGCGAAAGCGGAACCCTGACCTTCAGAATGACACAGATACTTACCGGACACGGGTGTTTCGATAAGTATCTGTGTCACATTGTGGGCTGCTTGCCTTCCCCGGAATGCCGACACGGCGTTTCACACGCTAGTCGAGTGCGCGGCATGGGCGCAGCAGCGTTTCGAACTCGAGACACAAGTAGGAGCGATCGACTCGCTCTGCAGTCTGGTGAAAGCCATGCTGCATAGCAGCGATACCTGGGGGGCGGCGGTTACTTTTTGCGAGACGGTAATGTCTCTCAAAGAGGCCGCCGAACGAGATAGGGAGAGGAGTATTACTGCGCGTACTAATGCGACTCGCGGACGCCGGCGGTTCGCTGGCATCCAGAGACGCAGGTATGCGCATGACTTCCCACCCTGAACAATACTGCTTCTGGGGGCCTTTAGCTATCAAGGGAGCAAAGGATTCATCACCCTCGCTGACGAAGTGAATGTGTTCTGATTCCCGGGGCACATTCAGGCACTTTTTGCGCTGGATCGGACTGGGCGTAACTACGTTCTAAGTCTCAGCCTTTCCTTCATAAAAAGCGCGGGGCACATGGGAGGAGGGTAGTTTTAGTGGGTAGTGGATGCTGCCCGTGCAACTTCTCTGAGTCTCCACACAAGCTGGCTTGATTAAGTGTTCGGATTGCCCCTTGCCAAAGGGGAAAGCCCTCATAATCAACTATGCTCTAATCCCTTGCAAAGGACCTAGTATTGTGCGTAAATAGCATTTCCCCCGCCTTAAAAAAAAAATACTGATGCAATCGGACATGAAACCAATACGCACGCGCCGGTGTGTACGCGCAATATTAACCTTTTACTATGAAAACGCTCATTGTCTACGACCAACCGCCAAGATTAAAAAAATCAAGAACGGAACGACGACGAAAAATTGTACACGCAACAACTATTTATAAAAGTATTGTAAAATCGCATAATATTTAAATATACGCATATTTCAAGCCAAAGGGTGCTTCATCGAAGACTTCCTACGCTTCAATAATAATAATAATCATACAGTCCATTACATCGAGTTTTAATTTCCAAACAAGAAGCAACTGCCACCAATAACTATTATGGATAACGGGTAAGTGTTCTGCGACGTTTTGAATACGTGGCAACACCTATGACCCTATTAAAATATATACAAGTGAAATCAATAAAATTCTAATGTCTGAATATTGAAACTATTGAAGAAAAAACAACTAGAATAGACTATATAAACGACGGAGAACACGACGCTTTTTTTTAGATTTCTTATCTGTTTGTTTAGGAATCACGTAAAAACTGCTGGGCCGATTTCGATGCGGTATTCAATAGTCAACAGCAAATGCTTAGACTTAAAATCTGCACTATAATGGGAATCCCGCGGGAATTTTTCTGGGTATGATTTAACATGGCGTAATTTAAAAAAATCGAATACGAATGCTTTTCTCACTGATCGATAATCAACTTTATATAACAAAATGTGTGACATTTTATCCCGGGAGCAGTTTGGAAGTGTTGGGGTGCAAAAAATTAGCTTATTCCGACACAGTTTTCACTAAAAGGATGGCTTACATTCTATTTTAAATTTTGCGGTACTCTGTGTCCCGAAAATCCCGCGAGAATTTCAAATCAACTGTGAACGAAGCCGTGCGCATATCCTAGTGGAAATATAAAATCTATATGCCGCTACACAACGTAGTGAAATTGTGAGTAAATTAAAAATTACAGACGGTCGCCATATTATAGTCGGTCACCATATTATAGTCATGCACAAAACACAAATTTACTACTCAAAAACTGTCAATATCCTACAACTATTGTTCATTTTAGAGTAATTATCCACATTTCTAGAAAATAAAACTGCACAGCAGATCTTTCCGTTCCCGCCAAAAACTCCCGTCAAATCAATTATCTTGTCAATTGTAGTGATGACATATTTCACTGATCACCGGTTAAATAGCAGTGATATAAAATAAATCACTTTTCACTCCAGTTATAAGATTCGGAAAGGACTGTGAAATATGGGCGATATTTCGCGTGGGGCAATCGTACCTCATAGTAGTATTATTTCGACCTTTCTTGTGCAGTGTCAGTTAGTTAGAACATACGTAACTAAATATTTAATTAATTGTTTATCTACTTTGTATATTTGGTATTACATGGCGCTTTAATCAAAGCGATAAACAAGCGGACCTGAGTGAAGTTAACTTGAATTTAGGATTTAACTTAGGAGGCTAACTCTGTAAAAAGTATCGTGAAGAGTTGCGATTGTGAATTTGTGACCAACTATTTCGCTGCTGAGTAAATTAAATTCACTTTTAGTTCTAATCACCGGGCAGTAGCACGCCCCGGCTGTTAATTTTGAGTGAATTTATCCTATCGTATAAAAAAAATCTAATTTTATTTTCTAACACGTACATGATGTAAATAAATAGTGTAATAATAGTGACTCATTTAACTTAGTTATTAATAATTAGGTCTCCATTATGGAATAATTACGAAAAAAATCCAGAAAAACAAATATTGTATATTATGCTCATAACTTAAACCAAATTCACCTCTAAAAACAAAAAAACTAAAATTATTAATATCAAAAAGTAGACCAAGTTCATTCAATTTCATTTGAAATTTATCAATGAAATAAATATTGAGAGTCCCAAGTCCGATGAAATACGAGGCAAATTTCATTAAAAAAAACTTATCGACAAAAATCAATGCTATTATACCGACTCGAGTCACTATTTCACTACCTGTAACTTGTTGATTACTTTCATGTGAAAACATTCGTCGCCTATGAAAATATCGGAGTGATTTTTCGCCGGTGATTCCTCATTTTAAAAAAATCACTTATTTCACTGTTATGTCGATATATTTAAGTAGCAATATTTTCCATCACTAGTCAATTGTCATTTTCATAATTTCATTCTTTTAAACGGTTATTTTTATGTTATTAAACTTCTGTGCTATGCTAAAGGTTAAAGTTTATTATGAATGTGACAATGGACAATCAAATTCAGTCCACATCTACGTCTACAATGCCGGACGACGGCAGCGATGGAGTTAATCAAGTGAATACTGTGGTGTATCCGCTAATTTTAACTGGAGAAAAATATTTCACGGTCATCAATAGCGGCAATAGTAACGAACATGATAATGTCCAGGCAAGTTGTATTCAATGTAAAGCCATCATCAAAGGTAATTTGAAGGCTACAAGCAACTTCAGGCTGCATTTGAAAGTAAGTTATGAAACGAGTTACGTTTTTATGTTATTGTCGGCTTTGTAGGTTATGCATTGAATGCACTACTAATACAAAATATACTATACTTATATTCCTATCATATCTTATATTATTGATTTATTTTTCAGAGAAAGCACCCAGATGTTCTGAATGACTATGAGAACGACAAATTAAATCAACATGTTTCTGGCAAAAGAAAAGTACCATTAAAACATGAAGACAATAGGAAACAAACAAAACTAAATTTTACATTGCGTCATGAATGCGTACAAATCAACGTCAGAAAAAACTTGACAAAATATTATGAATTATATTGTACAGAATATGAAACCCTAGAGTACTGTTGATGATCCCAATTTTGTTAAGATTTTTACTGATCTTCTGCAAAACTTAAATGTAATTTAAGAAGAACCTTAGGCAGGAAGATTGAAATATCTCAAAAGGAAATCATGGAAAAAATTAAAACCATTTTGAGTAATGTGGATTATGTGTCAACCACTGCACATATATGGTCAAGTAAAACTAGCTTTCTTCGTGTACTCTTTATCTGCAATCAGTCTTAATAACTATAAGCAAATGTGTTAAGCGCATGAAATGTTGGTGCGAGCGTGTCTCCCAGCGAACCTCATAAGGTCTGTGTTAACTAGTTTCAGCAGTTATTGAGTTTCAAGATGAAACGCCTTTTTAGCCGTGTGTCGCAGCTGGTATCTAACAGCTGCGTTGCTAGCTTGTTAGGGTGTTTAGCTAGCCTTTTTTTGTATGTGCTACTGTAGCTTCGGATTTCATGATTTCATGATTTGTTGTAAACCATGGGACAGTTGCTATGTTTCTTATGATTATATTTTGAAGTCTCTGCAAGATACTGAGGTTTGAGTCACTAGCATTTCCCCACATCTGTATTCCATACGTCCAACATGGCTTTAGGATGCTTTTATAGATGAGCAGTTTGTTGTCTGTGGAGAGTTTTGAGTTCCGCCCCATTAGCCAGTAGAGGTTTCTGTATCTAATATTGAGCTCATTTCTCTTCGTTTTTATATGAGATTTCCACGTCAGCCGTCGGTCCAACTGTATTCCAAGGTATCGTACACTATCACTGGGTTGTAATGTACATCCGGCTAAGCTTACAGGTGGGCAATTTCCATGTCTCAATGCAAATGTTACGTGGACTGATTTGGTAGCACTAGCTTTTATTCTCCATTTACTTAGCCAGCGACTTATTTCATCTAAACCTCTTTGCAGCTTTGTCGATGCCACATCTGGATTTTTGTCTCTAGCTAAGATGGCTGTATCGTCGGCATATGTAGCTGTCATAACTCCTGTTACTTCTGGCAAATCTGCCGTGTAGATAGTGTAGAGAACAGGCCCAAGTATAGACCCCTGGGGTACACCGGCTTTAATCTCGTAAAACTGTGAAGTTTCGTTTCCCTCCTTTATTTGAAATAGTCTGTTTGACAGGTATGACGCCAGAAGGAGATAGTAGCTATGGGAGATGTTTAGCTTTATCTTGTAGAGCAGTCCGTCGTGCCAAACCTTATCAAAAGCCTGTTGAATATCAAGGAAAGCAGATGAGCAGTATTCTTTTTGTTCTAATGTGTCTCTTATTACTTGACAAACTCGATGCACTTGTTCTATAGTAGAGTGGTATTGCCGAAATCCAAATTGGTGATCTGGAATTGTATTATTTTGATTTAGAATTGGTAAGATTCTTCGAAGCAAGATTTTTTCAAACAACTTTGATAGTGTGGGTAGCAGACTAATTGGACGATATGAGCTTATTTCATGAGCAGGTTTGCCTAGCTTGTGTATCATGATAATTTGAGACACTTTCCATATACATGGGAAATACTGTACACGTAACATTCCATTAAACAATATAGTTAAGAATGTGATTGCTTTTTTGGGAACTTCTTTAAGTATTTCTTTTGTGATGAGGTCGAAACCTGGAGCTTTCTTATCCTTAAGGGATTTTATAACCTCCCACACTTCCGTAGTTGTTGTTGGTTTTGGTGGTAAATCCATTTGCAGAGCCTGTTTGAGGGTATCTTGTACATTTTTTTCAGTAGCATTATCTGCAATTTCATTAGGGGTAAACACTTTTGATAGGTGCTCTGCGAATAGGTCTGCCTTTTCTTGTTTTGTTCTTGCCCATGTATTTGAAGCTGTTTTAATGGGTGGTTTGGCTTCTTGTGGGCGATCTAAAGATTTTGTGAATTTCCACAATGAATAGTTGGTGGCTGCCGTAGCAGTCAAAGATTCCAATTTTGATTGAAGAGTTTGGTTATGCAGGTTGAAAATTGCGGATTTTAGTTCAATAATAGCTTTGTTTAAAGCAGTTTTATCCTTAGGGTGTCTCGTCAGATGCCATACCCTCCTTAGCCGTCTCTTTTTAAGAATCAATTGTTTAACTTCAAACGGCTGGTTATTAGACACATTGTTATGTTTTTTTTTCAGGAGTGTATTTCCAGCAAGACTCTTGGATAAGGTTTGTGATATATCTAGCAGCATCCTCAATATCTTCTGGTGTCTTTAGCACTACTTTCAAATTTATATTCCTCTCTATATATTCACGAAAGGTTGGCCAGTCAGTGTGTTTATTATAGAGTGTGTCGTGTGTCTCACATTCTATAAGGTTTGTACTAATTGTCAGAAGTACTGGAGTATGGTCTGAAGAGCTATCTAAACATGACTCGGCTTTAAAATAGTGCCTAGAAAGGCCTCCTATTATAAAGAAATCTAGGAGATCGGGGACTTTATTTGGATCTGTTGGCCAGTAGGTTGGTTCTGAGGTTGTTACTATACTTAGATGATTGGAGTCTATGCTACTCTTTAGTTGTCGGCCCCTTGTTGTTACAAGTCTAGATCCCCAGAAAGTGTGTTTTGAGTTCCAATCTCCACCAACAACAAATCGATGTCCCAAAGTCAGAAAGAAACTAGTGAACATTGATTCATCTATTTTGTGTTTTGGAGGACAATAAACAGAAGATATACTAAAATGTCCACATTTGTCTTCTAAGGCAATAGTAGTTGCTTGTAAGTAGTCGGTCTTAAATTCTGGCATTAGATGGTGCTTTATTGTTTTTCGGACTATTATAGCGGTCCCTGCATGACCAGTTCCATCTGGATGGTTTGTAAGGTATGAATGGAAACCTTGAAATTTCACATTACTGGAGTTAGTGCAATGTGTTTCCGTAATAAGGACAATATCCAGCTTATGTTCATTAATTAATAGTTGTACATCATTTTTATTTGGAGTTAACCCATTGGTGTTCCATGTCGCTATTTTGATGGAATCTATTTTGACATCTTATTGATTAGAGTTATTATGAGTTCTAGCATAGTACTCATTTGTTGAAAGAGAAGATCAAATTTCTCAGATTGTTTTAAGAGTATTTTTTCTACAGTTTCACTAAAAGCCGTTTGTGTGTTGTTTATATGATCTGCTTGTGTTCTTGTAGTTTTGGTTTTTTCTGCATACGTTTTTTTGTTTGTGTAATTGCTCACGTCTTTATCCTGGTTTAGTGTTGCCGCATTAGGTGTTAATCCCTCTCTAGACTGGTAATCGACTTTGTTTGATGTTTTATGAGTAATTGCTCTACGAGACAGTATTTCGCGGTAGACGTTGCAGCCCTTGTAGTTTGCAGGATGCGGTCCAAGGCACAATGCGCACTTTGCAGGAGTTCTTCGGTCTCTTTTTGGACATTCCGAGGTTTTGTGAGATTGTGCGCATTTCACGCACCTATAGGGCCTCATACAATAAATAGTTCTTAGTATGGCCATATTGTTGACATCGTTGACATTGAATAATGGACTTTTTCTTTCTCGGATCTTCAATAACAACTGCTTGATGATATATATATTTAAGTTCCCTGACAGCCTTATTGTTTGTCCCTGACACTAGGTTGACAAAGAAGGTTGAGGTTGGTTTTTTTTCAGGCCCATACTTTGAATTTATTATTTCTCCTACAACAACATTTCCTGTTAGTTCAATTTCTTCTTTAATAATGGATATTGGGGTGGATGGGTGCAAATTTCTAATAACTATTCTATAGCATCGTTCATCTTTTCTTTTAAATGTATGACCAATAAGACCATGTTCACGTACAAGTCCAATTAGTGTTTTATAGGTATCTGTTGTAGCACTACTAATTCTTAATTGGTTTCTATTGACAATTTTAAATGTGAAGTCTTTTTCCTCAACGGCGCTTGTTAAAAGGTCTGTTAATTTATTGACATCCTCCACTCCATACAAAACAATTGGCGGTGGCTTAGGTACCTTCCTGGGTGTGGGTATTTCGTCAGTGTCAGTTAAATCTGTTTGTAGTGTTTCATATCTATTAGAAAGAGTAATTGTTGGTGGACTGTCTGATATTTGTCTTTTTTTAACATGTCTTGTAGGTATTCGTTGCCAGTCAGGGGGACCTGCTTTTTCGGTTTGAATTGCTTCTATTCTAACCTGTGATGGTTGACTGGTTGATGATTGACTTATTAAAGGTGTTGTCAACTGATTAGGGCTACTTTGTATACTCCCAATAGATGCACTTCTTGTTCTCATTACAAACAAGCTTGGATGGAATGCTTGTTGCACAAGTTTTTTGCTCCCAAAACTAAAGTGGTGAAAACTAAAGTGGTGTAATTAAATTATTGAAAAATTATTTACCCTCGTCAGTAATTGAATCCTAATTTTGAAAATATAAACACACCTGTACTATTATACCAAACCATAATGTCAGTATCAATTTCTGTGAAGAATTTCAAACGGTAAACCAAGGGAAAGGGTTATTTTTGAAGAAAATATTCTATTTTCCATACTTTGTTTAAATCTTACCTTTTTCTTCAATATGGAAATAATGACTAGTTTTCAATTTTTAATAGGTATTTTATAAATTAATATTTGCAGATGCGATCAAATAACTTGATCGCATGTTGATCGCATGGTAATTGATTTTTCAAAATTCTAATGATACCACTTTAGTTTTCGTTATAACTGGCCTCAAGACTCTTTTGAAGTAATTTTCGCTATTCAGCATAGTTAAGGATTTGGCCCATAAAGTCTGCTTGAAAAATTCACTTGTATTTAAAATGTTTATATTTGTTTTAGATACTGTAGAATCTGCCTCTGACATTTTTTATGAGGAGGTATTGTTACCGGTAAATATAGCAGAAGATGAAACTAAGGAGAGAGACTTATATTTGCCTAGGCACCACAGATGTGCCAGCCACACATTAAGTCTTTTGGCCACTACAGACATGAATAATTTCATCAAAGATTCTCGTATTAGCAGGGTTCACTATTCAGCAATTACTTAATGTACTTTGTTATGGAATATGTCCAGAAGGCCCAAATCGGCTGAAGTCATAAAATACTGTCTTGGATATCAATTAACATATCCCTGTCCGATGAGATGAAACTCTCTTTATGATTCCATAGTGCAGCTTATGAGAAGTAAATCAAAATTAAATGCCTTATTTGAAAAGTTGGGTAAGAGAAACACTTTCTCAGCCATAGAACTAGAACACCTAGAGGAATTTATTGAAGTATTGAAACCAATAGCTGCAGCTTTAGATTACATTCAGGGCAATAATTGTTACTATGGCAAACTTCTTCCTACTTTAATGTCTGTAAGAACCAGATTAGATCGGCTGCAGGATTGCAATTTGAGGCATTTTACTGTTATTGCATCACAACTAAAAGAGAGTTTAGAAAGAAGATTTGATAAGTTTTTTAAACTGTCATCTGAAATAAATGGAGCTATATTAGCATCATGTTACCACCATAGTTACAAAATGCGTTAGTTGCCAGAAAGCATCACAGCAGATGAGAGGCAAAGAATTCAAAATCTTGCTATTCATGCCTTAGAGGCAAATTACAAAAATCATGGAACAATGCCTGAAAGTAGCAGGAGTAGCAGTACTAGTAAAGAAGATGATGATTTTATTGTTTTTGTAAACAGGTATAGTGATCAACCACAGACATCAAAAATGGAGTTAGAGTTAGTCAGCTTTCTAAATGATAAAAGCAAAGAGCTTTCCATCCTTGAAACCTATCCAAATATAAAAAATGTGTTTATACAATATAACACAAGTTTGTGCTCATCAGGACCTGTAGAAAAATTGTTTTCTTTAACAGGTGTTATTCATTCCCCAACAAGGGGCTGTTTGTCTGATAATACATTTAAAAATCTAGTGTTCATGAAAGGAAATTCTTTTTTTACTGATTAGGCTTGGCTGGATCAGTTCTATTAACTTCTATTCTATGTATATAACTTGACTGTATTTTGTAATTTGTATTTCAAATACAAATAGTTAAAACACTGTATTTTGTATTTTATATTTTAAATACACGACCTAAAAGTATTTTGTAAATAAGCTAGGTAAATATTCGCTCCCAATATCATAAAATTTACCCTCTCCTTCGAACCCTTGACCTATGGTGTGTATACTCTATACACCCCATAATAATTCAGAATTATCTAAAATAACTAAGGCTGTAAGACTTAAGTTTTTCAAATATGAAATAAGGCATTCGATACATACTTTTTGGATTCCGAAGCCAAACAACAACAAGCTAATAATGGTAGAATGTTAGAAATAGTAAACATCGACCTCTACTAAATTATTCTTTATGTGTGGAGTGACACGCGCTTGGCTGTTTTTATTTATATTCAATTTATAATTTAACGACCCTTAGTATAGAAGACTCGATTTTCATAAAGTCTTTCGAATATACATATAATTACTCAAAATTGTCAAGTAAGCCTTCAGGGCCAAATCCTAAACTATGCTAGAGACAGCGAAAATCACTCAAGGCAAACTCGAAACCGATTTTATCGAAAAATAAATGGTATCATTAAATTTTTGAAAAATCATTTATTTGCCTTTTGTCAGCAGGAACTGAAATAGCTAATTTTTAAAAATAAACACACCTGTATTATTATATCAAACCATAATGTAGCTTGTAAGGATCAATTTCTGTGAAGAATTGTCAAACGGCAAACCAAGGGAAAGGTTTGTTTCTGAACAAAATGTGCTCTTTTCCATAGATTAATTAAACCTTGAATATTGGTCTATTTATAAAAGGCATTTGTAAATTAGTATTTCCAAACGCACGTTATTTTACTTCAATTAATTAAATCAGTCGATTCATTGCGTTCAAATGAGGTGCAGTCAAATAACCGGCGCAATTTGATGTTTAATTAATGTACGGTAGGGGGGGATAGAACATTTTGTTCCAAAACCATTTCCCTTGATGTGCCGTTTGACATTTATTCACAGAAATTGATCCCTACAAGCTACACCATACACTATTAGAAATGTGAAATTATCTCCAGAAGGTTGCCTGGAAGAAATCGCTGTTACCAATAAGACCGCCGATTGTACTAGTTAAATGATTGTTAACTCATGTGTATTATTTTCTCGTGTGCAATAAATAATTTTCTATTCTATTCTACAACATGATTTGGTATAATAATACAAGGTGTGTTTAATTTTTCAAAATCAACCCGACTCGATCCCTAGCAAAGCAAATTGATTTCTCAAAAATCCAATGATACCAACCATTTTAGTTTTTGTCGAAATTGGCCTCGAGACTCCTTTAAGTGTTTTTAGTAGCATATTTGTATATATGTTATGTAGATTTTTATTATACATTATGTAGCATAGTTTAGGATTTGGCCCTGAAGGCTCACTTGAATAATTCACCTGAATAGTCAAAAAGACGACGAAGATCGTTAAGTTGACCAGAATTACGGTAATTCAAAAGTAAAAACTATATATGAGCCGTCAACTTGTATACTCAGTTAAGTTTTATTTGTATAACTGACAGGGAAATATTCTGGTAAATTATTTTTCGGAATGCTAAGGCTGATAGAGAAGCGGGTCATTAGAATTTTATACATATCTAAGTTCTTAAGACGCTACCTAAATATAGTTAGTTAAGTCACTCGCGCATTACTGCATTTTTTGTGAAACATCCGTAATTTTATTGTTGAATGTAATACATATTTGTGGTATGTAAATTGCGTGAATTCATATCATCAAAAATGTGGTAATATGGGTGCGATATAGCAAACTCTATGATAGCGCCTTAATGGCCATTCGCAAATTAAGTCACACGTTAAGAGAGAGGGGGGGGGGGGGGGGGGTGTCGACAAAGTGTGACGTCACATAAAAAAATTGAAAATGAGCAAAATATTCCTATACATACAACATACTGTTTAAATGATTAAAAAAAGAATTTAAATAAATGGAAATAAAACAAATTACGGAACTACTGTGTTAATTCAACAATTTCTTGATGTAAATTTCCAAAATATGTGATGTCACATTAGGGATTAAGGAGTCTCACGAGTGTGACCAGCTGTCATAAGAACGGAGGAGGGATCAAAGAATCATGGAAATCATGTGACGTAATTTGTGGATGACCTTATGACTGATTGTCTTGTACGATCGAACGTAAGGCCCGTTTATTAGAACAATACTAATAAGCGAACCGAAGCTTGAGATAAAAGATATTCGTTCCAAATAAAAAGGATTTTCGAACGCATAAGGCGCAAGAAATCCACGCGACACTTCAATTTAACTGATTGTCTTATAATTAAGATTTATACATGAGTATTGTTCTAAAACTAGGCCTTAGATTCTGATTGATATTTGAGATTTGATTTTGAACATTATATTGAAATCGGTTAAAACAAGTTTGAGCAATTTGATTATTTTTATACACTTAATATTTACTTTAGAGGTCTTACTATATTTGGTCTGATAAATCATTGTTCCATTGGGGCATGTTGTTCATGCTCCAGAAAAGTCGCTTTGGTATACTCTTAGTACTTTTACCAATCAATACAAAAGATGGTTCTAGATAACGATGACTTATTGATTCTGCGACAAAGTTCTTCGCCTCTAGCTTCTGAGCGACGGTGGGCTCCTCGTCTGTGAAATTACCTGAAAAATATTGATATACTCTTTTTATGTACACTGTTTAAGGATTTATTTTTAAACTAGCTGATGCCCGCGACTTCGACCGCGTGGTACGGTTTTTTAACTATCCCACGGGAACTCTTAAATTTTTCGGAATCAAAAGTATTCTAAATGTTGACTAGGGGTATAAGCTACCACCATACAAAATTTCATTTAAATCGGTCCAGTCGTTTCGGAGATTAGCCGGTACAAACAGACAGACAAACAGAGAAACAAAAGATTTGAAAAAATCTAAATTAGTGCTATTTCACTTCTTACATCCCCCTGACTGGGTTTTTAGCATTGCTTTTTTCATTGCACAGAAATTTGACCTCTACAATTTTATTATATGTATAGATGTGTCAAATATTCAACGCTTCCGTCCATATTACGCTCATAAAATTTATTTTGCCAACCTCTTTTCATTCATATACCCATCTCAAGTCTCTACATGCCTAAATTTAACCATTACTTATTTCTGATTTTGATTTAATCTAAAAATTATTTTTCCATGTGCTTAAGTAAATTATATAATCGTTTAGGAACAATAAATAACCTCAATATGAACAGTTACTCATAAATCAATATGAATCACTAAAGGAAACTAATATGTTGAAAACTAGCTATTATTATTTTACCTAAGTATATTGGGAAATTACTGTATGTGGTTAAACTTCTTTGTGAATAAACGTTTTTTTTATAATTGAATTGACTAGCTTTGATTTTTATTAATATTGATATAAAATATCATAGATGCAATCATTCTTTTATTAGTTATTAAAAATATATTAAATACTCGTAACTATAAAAAAGTATATTTAACAATGTATAATAGCTTGTATATTTATACTATACTAGGATATGTCCGCGACTTCGTCCACGCTTGACTTGAAATTCCTGCGGGATTCCCGAGACACAAAGTACCGCAGCATTTAAAAAACAATTTAGCTATCGTTTTATTGATAACTGTATCGGAATAAGCTAATTTTTATCTACCAGAGTAACTACAAACCGCACCTGGGAAAATTCCCGCGGGATTCCCGGAATAAAAAATGTCACATATTTTATTATTATGTACATAAAATTTACTATCGATCAGTATAAACACACATTGGAATTCGATTTCTTTTTAATCTGGCCATTTTAAATATTTATCAGGAAAACTCTCGCGGGTTGCCCAGGGTAAAAAGTAGCGCAGATTATAAGTCTAAGAAATTGCTGTCGTTCAGAAAAGACCGCATCGAAATCGGCTCAGTAGTTTTTACTTGAATCCCGAACAAGAAAGCTAAAAAATAATTTCATCGTTCTCTATCGTTTATGTAGTGTATTCAAGTTGTTTTTTTTAATTGCTTCAATGTACAGATACGGCATATAATATAATAATATTATAGATAACAAGAATATTAATTATTACTTTAATGTGTTGCCTTGATGATTAGCTTCACTTTGTAACATAAATATTATCAATTCATTGTAATTAATGCGCAAAATATCTGTGGAAACTTATTTAGTTCCGATATTATCTTTAAATAAGAAATTATAAGCCGCGCGCAGAGTGTTTTCCTATGCCTACTATTATTGTATATATAGGTACTTATGTAAAGTATATACAATAATAAATTAAAATAACAAAATTGCAACAATCGTTTATGTAACTTTTTTTGTCAACCCTACTGACCATTGACGCGTGACATCATGATGCTATCGGCAAACTTTCTGTACAAGGGTTGTGTTTGTTTTATATTTAATTTGGCAAGAAACTTATTATATAATAATTATATGATTCCTAGTAATAACAGCCTACAATCGCCCCATTAATGGGCTCGCGCCTCCTATAATTTCTTAGTGCTCAGACAATACACCACGTTTATCCAAGGTACATCGATTATTTCAACTTGCAGACTTTATGACGATGATCCCGGAAAAATATACGGTTCCCATGGGATAACATTACCCCAAGCGAAGCCACGCGAAATGGTTGGTGAGATTATTGGTGTTCTAGATGCCATTGGTGGCCAGGTTCCACTCTACCTTTAGAGAGCGGCAGCACATTGGTAGCACCTTTGGTGTTACAAATGTCTATAAGCGATGGTAACCGCTTTCCATCAGGTGAGCCGTCTGCCTATGTACTGAACTCGTGCAATAAAAAAGTCATCTCCATAATTATTATTACAAATGGGAATGTGAGTTTGTTTGTTACGCTTACACACCTTATTTGCTAAATCGATCATCATAAAATGTTGCATACACGTTGTCAAGCGAACATAAAAGGAAATACGACACTTGTCATCCGGAAAAATGGAATGTTCCCGAGGAATAGAAAATAAAGGCAAATAGATAGCGCTGCTTACACGTTTTTTAATCATTCCCTAAATAACACGTCGTCTTGGCAATCTACGTTGCAAGGAAGACATGTTTGTTAATCCGGAAAATCCTATCATCCGGAAAAAATGTATTGTTCACGAGGGATAGGAAAAACCTGAATTGGTTGACATAATCTACATTAACACTGGCGAAACCGCAGGCAAAAGTCAGTAATATATAAATGTGAAAATCACTTTGGTTGATTCAATTGTTCCCTCTTCATAGTTTTTGGATATCATTTAATATGTAATTTCAATAATGAAGAATGAACGTAGGATACTCAATATCTGGAAAGTTGTAGTATCCATTGGATATAAAGATTTATAATTAATACAAACAAAATGAATGATAAGATTATTATGTTAATTTAGTATATGGCTACATTCGGTAGGGACAAAACATGACCATGGGACATTCTTCTCCCGAACAATGGAATAATTTTCTCGTGATATGAATGCGATATTTTTGTAGGCATACCGTGAAGATATCTACAGTATTAAACAAATGGTGCATACCTATAAAAGCCAGGACTAGCGCATTAGAGATCTCCGGGAACATTGACGACGGTTTGTACCAACCAAGCGCCTCGTAAGTCTGCCCATTCGATGAGATCAAGAAGTTGTATGGCAAGACATTGTGAGCAGCATTCGCCTGTAATACACATGAAAAAATTAAGAGATTTCCGTAGATGTTATCTTAGGTGCGGTATTTCATTTCATTTGATCATGGCAGACTTTAACGTTACTCATAGACACTTGACATCCTTGGTTTCCGTGATAACGGCTACCAAAAGTGGCTAGGACGTCGACATAAAAATCAAATAAAATACAACGTTTAAAACTGTTAAAATGTAGTTTTAATTATATGTGATAGTCGCGAAAACCTAAGAAAATACTACTGTGACAATTCTCGCCTGTTATCATTATCTGGCCATAAAATTATGATATTATTAAAACTATTTTTTTTATATTGCAATCGTACATACAGGTTGACGGCCCACCTTATGGAAAGCTGTTACCGTCATGTATGGACATTTGCAGCACCAGAGGTAACCAACACAATTCGCTGTCGGCCTCGATGTAATTTTATGACACTATTTTGAAAGACCCCATGTAGTGGAACACTATCAAATCAATAGATGGCGTTGTGAAATAATTAAAGTCGCAAACAATTCCCGACACGTACAAAAAATATATACAAATTCCCAACAGTAGACACCTCGGCACGAGTATAGTCTCGGCGTATAGAGTACATTAATATAAAACGAGAGGCCTCGGCGGAAGACCTTCCTTTGAGACAGTCTGAAACGAAGGAGCATTCCAATTTTCACCTCGAACCTCCGTCTAGTCGGGGCATCCCTAAAACCGTATCGTTGCGCTGGAATACTTCAGCTGGGAGTTCATTCTATATGTCCCACTGTACGCAAGAAAATCATTTTAATTTATCTTGAAAGTATATATTTTAACGATCTTGAATTCTTTTAAACTCCACATCATAATTTAAAAGTTAGAGGGACGGGAATATAATTAGCACAACTTTGAGAACTAATATATCGCAACCTACTAACTTCATTAGAATAAACTACACTGACAAATATTTTTCAAACCCTAGTTACACGAACTACGGCCACGCACAATCTTAATTTTTCTCGCGATTTCACTACATAGCTTTGTAACGTCATACCGACTGCACCTTCCTATCACATTTGACCAATATAGATCTAGTAGTTTATGAAAGAATGGTCAAAAGACTGTCATATACACGACTGACGGACGGACATAGTAATTTCATAAGAGCTCCGTATTTGCCAACATGGCTATAGAACTTTAAAAATAAAATATAATAAGTTTCAATCTTTGTTTTATACTTAATTTTATTCAAAGGGTTTCTTATTGCATTTCTAATAATAACAATATCAGTATGATTAAAATATCCCACACAAGTAAGCCTTCCAAGTATTGCACGTGTTGTTTCTAGGTAACTCATATTACACAAGCTCTAACACGTAAGCAAAAGTGTACTAATATTTCAAGGAATAAATAGTTACAGGAACAAGACATGGCTAGCTTTTAAAATTACTATACATGTACCTAAAGTACGAAGTCAAAATTGACAGGATATAACATTTCTATGGCAAATAAATGGAAATCTACTTCAAAGCACAGCTATTCAATAGAAATTCTTTATACTTTGTTTTTTGACCAACAAAGATGTATTTCTAGAATTTCTATGCCGTTCTAATATAATAAATCTGTATCAAGTTTAAACAATTATTTTAAAAGAAAGAAAAACAATTAGGATGGCTAATTCCTACCAACTGCTTCCGAAAATACAAATTTTAGAGTTTTGTTTGTGTGTCAAAGTATCACATGAAAACTACTGAACGGATTTAAATAAAACTTTGTAGTTATAAATAGCTAATTTCCGCGAAACATATCTGTGACTTACACAGACAAACGACCAGGAAAGCCGGACCTGAGGACTGCAATAGCGTTCCATTTCTGCTAAAAAAGGCGTTAATTGCAACGGGGCTTAAGGCGGCCGCCAGCCTAAATCCGCCATTGACCGGCACGGACCTTCCTGACAGCAGCTGGCGAATATAGGCTGCTAATTTTAAGTTAAATAAGACAATCGATGTGCATATTATATAGAAGCCTTCAATCAATGAGTGCGACACGCACATGGTCATTTGAACTTGTAACATGAATTATTGTTAATAAATAATTAATTACTGTATATCTTTATCTAAAAAACGTGTGCTTTTTTCTTAAATAATATTAAAGTTTTGAACACTGGTATCAAAACTTATACTGTGACAAATTATCAATAGCGTATACGATATTGCTATTAAACCTTCCAATTTAAAATATAAAAGTGGAATTATTTATTCTTAATTAAAATAGACATATAAACTGACGGACTCATAAACTGCATCAAAGTTCAGGATTACTTTGAAATGATTTTTTTAAATAAGTATGCAAACTTTTTAGATTAAATTATATAAATATGGAGAGACTGGCTCTTAATCTCAAAAAAAGGAAAATTTAAAAATAGAACTGCAGTAAAACAAATGAATATAGCCGGGAAAAGAAAATTTACTCGTAGTATCAGATTTGCGTGTTATTTATAGCAAAGTTTTAAATTGATTCTCATTGATTTTTTATTCTTTTGTCAATTGAATTATTGTTACCAGCAGAATTGTTGGGTTAGTTTTTTAACTCATCGAGAGTTTTTGAACCATAATATGGATACTTCGTCCGAACAAGCGGCTCAAATTGTAGCATTGGTGCGGGAGGGCTTGGATCAACGAACGATTGGTAGAAATTTAAATTTAAACCAGTCTACGGTTTCTAGAATATACAGAAGGTTTGTGGAGACAGGTTCTTACAGAAGGAGACGTGGTACAGGCAGGACTCGAGCAACCACCGGTCGTGATGACCGATTGTTACAACTTCCCTGCGAAATCGTTTCCTCACGTCTGTTAACATCAAAACAGAGCTTAATGAAGTGCGTGGAGTAAACGTGAGTGCACGAACAATAAGAAGAAGGTTAAAGGAAGCGGATATCACCCCTTTTAGACCAGCAAATGGTCCAAAGTTGTCTGTAGCTCACAGACAAGCTCGCTTAAGAGTTGCGCGTGATCACCTGAATTGGACAGAAGAGCAATGGCACCTCCGTATTGTTCACGGACGAGTGTAGGACATGTTTATATGGTGCAGATGGTCGCAGAAGAGTCTATCGTCGACGTGGGGAGCGATATGCTCAAAGTTGCATTGAGGAGCGTGTTCCTTTTGGAGGCGGTTCGTGTATGGTCTGGGGTGGCATATCGATGAACGGGCGAACAGAACTTGTGTTCATAGACATGGTCCGTCAAAACGGTAATAGAGGGGGTTTGACTGCACATCGCTACATAACAGAGATCTTAGAAGATCACGTGGTGCCTTACATGGGATTCATAGGCGAAAATTTTACTTTAATGCAGGATAATGCCCGGCCGCACGCTGCTGCACAAGTTCGACAATATTGCGAAGAGGTTGGGATACGTACAATGAATTGGCCAGCACGCAGCCCGGATCGTAATCCCATTGAGCATGTTTGGGACAATTTAAAAAGAGCTGTATATGCGAGAAACCCTTTGCCCACGACAGTGGCAGCACTAAGAACAGCACTTTCAGAAGAATGGGACATTCCGCAAGATCTTTTAATAACCCTAATAAAATCTATGCGAAACCGATTAGAATCCGTAATAAGGGCACGTGGAGGTAATACACCTTATTAAAACATAAATAAACCCTTGCATAAAGTTTGTGTCTATTGTTAAAACCAATTTTTTAATTAAACCAATTTTCCTTAAATTTCTGTTTTTTCTTCAAAAAAAGTCTTAAGGTCCTTTCCAGTACACAAACTTAAACTTAAGGATATGACCCTACGCTGTTTTAAAGTTCACGAACCAATCTAGAGGTTTCAATTTAAATCTGTATAGAAAGTTTGCATACTTGCTTAAAATATTTATTTCAAAGTCGTCTATTACTTTGATGCAGTTTATGAGTCCGTCAGTGTATATATATATATATATATATATATATATATATATATATATATATATATATATATATATATATGTATGTATGTATATCTGATTTTTAAGTTCAATGTTCAAGGCAAAAACTTTTATCACGGAACCTATGAAAAGAAGTAACGAAAATTACACCTTTTAGGAAAGTTAAGTTAATACGTTTTTCAAGCGCAATGAAATTGGCATTAAAGCTTGGAACCACTAAAAAATACGCAATCTTTGAAGAATCTTTTAAATTCCTATACGTTTGATTTTAATATGAAGTTACGATGAGATATAAGTAGTATTTTGTTAAGTTTTGGCGACTAGTACTCACAATAACACTACTTTTTAATGGTTTTAAGCGCGATATTTCATTTGTTTATATTCCAACGTTTCGGTCAGTTTTCAGAAGCCGTCGTAGAATACAAGCTGGCGGTAGGCTAAATAAAAACTTTAATATTACTCATTAACGCTAGAAAATTTTGTCTCCCGTGATTACGGTTCCGTGGTGGCCGGGCTCAGTGGCCGAAAAGTCGGAATAAAAATCAAATACAATACCGCGCTTAAAGCCGTTAAAAGGTTGTTTTATTAGACACGATATAATTAAGTAGAAACAAAATAATAGGTATCTAACTCAACAGACTCATATCATAAAAATACTTATATGCATGCATATTCATCGGTTTAACGTTACGTTATCTAACCGAGTATTGTCCCTCGAATCCCCGCGACACCCGATCCAACGTTAATGACATCATTACAATGTACCGCATTGAATGCAATCGATATATTAAATGCATTATAAGTTTAAAAATATAATGTTTTATGTTCTACGCTCCGCGGGATAAAAAGGCCAGTTTTATTGAAAATTTCTCTCTCATGGATAGAATCAGAAATTTAGATATCCATATAAGAACTAAATCAATCGTCATAGCTCGCATTATAGGTGGCAACGAACCGGTCATATCTGTCATTCTAGAGTAGAGATCGTGTATCGGCAACCGTAGTATAAGACGCCTTCCAGCCCAATATACCAATCATTCGTGTAATATGTTTGATGTTAGTAGAATGAGGAAAGGGGTGGACCGACCGACATACGTGGTGCAGTAATTGTTGAGGCATACGTCCACCACTGGACATTAATTGGCTATCGACAATGTACTTTTCAGTTTCGCCAGCACCTTAATTGTGCATCATTCCTATATCATCTATTACTACTATCGACGGACCTTACTCCACGGTCCCCTTTTTTGGGATAAAAAGTACTCTACATAAAAGTTTACTAACACATGGATCACATTCGCATTTATGATGGTAATTAAATTCGCATAAGCCGTAGTAGCTTCATGGCTAAGGCACTTATGTTTTATGCACCAAATAGGCAATATTCTAACCCTATGTGCTTATTATCACAAGTATCACGTAAGATGAACATCGAGATAATCGATGTGTCAAACTCGACAATCCGGCTTAGACAAGCATGGCGGATGTGGGTACTGACCGTTCCCTTAAACAGAGAGCTCACTCCAGCAGAAAAAATTGTTATTATTATGATAGAGACCAGTATTCTAACAACCTTGTCATCATCAACTTCGAACACGTGTCAACAGGAAACTTTTCATTTATTTAAGACTAGAGTTTGCACCGCGGCTGTGGCATGTGTCAAAAGCCCTAGACAGTAGGTTTATTATTAATTACATAAACTTAATTCGGTTTTTTACATATACTAATAACAAAGAAACCAAATCCATATATTATAGTTTACATAACTGCCCAGCAAAACATAGAGGCGATTCAAAGCTAACCTGATTTAAAGTAATACAATTAATGACTTATTGTTTATGAAGACGTAGGTATATGTTAGTTAATCGAAGAAAACGTACATAAAACATACCACACATTTTATTACATAAACTTTCTTATCGATCAGTGAAAAAATTACATTGGAATTCGATTTTTTTTATCTGGACATTTTGTTTAATTCCCGGAAACATTCCCGCGGGATTTCCAGGATAAAAAGTAGTGCAGATTTTAAGTCTAAGAAATTGCTGTAGATTAGCAAAGACCGCATCAAAACCGGCCCAGTAGTTTTTACTTGAATCTCGGACAAACAGACAAACCGTCAAACTGGCAAGAATTAAAAAAAAATTGCATCGTGTTCTCCATCATTTATATTGTCTATTCCAGTTGTTTTTTTTTTAATAGCTTTAATGCACAGACACGACATGATGATAATATTACATTTATATTATAAGTTACCTGCATATTCCGCAACAGCTTAGTGCAAGATTTAGTATCCGAACATTGTTCAGATTCTGTGTGAACTATAATCAGTTTTCCGGCTTTGAACGGAGAATGGTTTGATAACAGGAGCTGAGACTGATTCACGTGGTCCCACTGCGCCTTGCTCACCAATTGCAATGGCATTTCAACAGGCGGGAGAACATTTTCTGAAATCAAGATTCATTTTCAAATACAATTTACTTAACACTAAAGTATGCCCCGCGGCTGCGAAGCATGTCAAACCCTAGCCAGTAGCTTTATTTTACTTACACAAAAACTTAATTCGGTTTTTTACATATAATAATAACAAAGAAACTAAACCCATATATTATAGTCTACACAACTGCCCAGCAAAACATAGAGGCGAATCGAAGCCGACCTGATTTGAAGTAATACAATGAATGAAATGTAGTTGATGATAACGTAGGCAGATAGTGAATTGAATAAAAACGCGATTGCAGCGTCATAATTTTGCTAATCCGTCTGTCTATTCTAAGAAAACAACTTCATTTATGAGGATAAAATGTATCCTAAATGTTAAGTCGAATTATAAGCCAGTACTATGTCGAGCTTCATTTATATACGTTCCGTAGTTTCCAAAAAAGATGCGATTGCAGCGCCATTGCTTTCGCTTTTTTCGTATATTTCACGTAAACGACATTATTTATAGGGATAAAAAGTATCCTAGGTTACGGCCCGGGATCTAAGCTAGCTCTATATCGAGTTTCATTTAACTCCGTTTAGTAGTTTTTACGTGATGCTCTAGCAGACACACAAAATTCTAAAAATTGCATTGTCAGAATCTCCTGGTCCGAATTATCCCCTCTGATTTTTTCACTTTTGTAAACGCATTATACAAACAAACCATTTACAGATTTTTTATAGTATAGATTAACCACAATATTGTAAACTATTATACTATTATTAAAATAATAAAAACTTAACCTTAAGTAAAACTAATTTATTAATATGACTTACACTGTCTAATACGGTATAACTAACCCTTAAGATTACAACTAAAACACCCAGCCTAGATCAAGTCTATGGGTTGCTCAAAAAACAGACTACGCTACTATATATTTATACCAGCGTACTCATTATTCAGGAAGTTTATACTATGTTTATCGCGTAACCTTCAACCTTTATGAATACATACTAACTAAATTTTCTTCCTCTAACTGCTTTCAACATGAAAACATGAATAAATTTTATGAAATTTTCACCTGTAATTAATTAATTATCCTAATATCTACTATATTAATCTCAAAGGAGCAGACAAATTTCTAAAAGTATTTTGGACCTAGCTGTTACCTGCGACTTCGCCCGCGTGGAATTTCATTTAATTTGCCTTCCGGTGCGGCGACGGTGGCGGCTTGCGCGTGGGACTTTCAATTTTTTTTCCAAATAAAATTGCATAAGTTACTCCATATACCATCAGCTATCTGCCAGTGAATGTCACGTCAAAATCGGTCCAGCCCTTTCAGAGATTATCCGGAAGAGATAGAGGATATTTTTGTTTTATATAAGTACCGTATACTCTTTCATATGCATTTAATAAAAAAACTGTTATTTTGACATTGCAAACAAACACTACAATTTTATTTATTTATATAGAAAAGATGATGTTTTCTAGATGGCAAAAGAAGATAGCAGTATTTAAAGTTTAGCAAAGTACAACTTATTCCATAAAATACTCACCAGAATCACTCTGCAAAATAAGGAGATATATTCCGATTATGACACCAGAAATCAGTATAAGAAGCAGCACACTGACAATCAGGGTGGTTGCAGTACTTCTAAGTGGAACGGCAGTTTGGGGGAATCTATAAAGCAATGGTGTCTCTTCAGTAGTTCTAGACTGCGTCTCTTCATCAGCTTGAAACAAATTCTGCCGTGTCTCATGGTCTGTCAAACAGTTCTTTAAATGAGCACATTTTCTAATAATACACATTTTTAAATCCCAAGACATGATACAATAATATCAAAACGCAACTAGCTACACTGCAAAATAAAACTGAATGTGAGATAAACAGGAAAACCCATGATAAATATAAAAATAAAAAAATATTAAGGATGTACAGACTCCAGTGACTCAGCACATGATAAAAACTTCATAAAAACATAAACAGAGTAACTCCAGCATTCATTAAAAAAAAAAATTACATAGATATTCCTGTTCTAAATCTATTTTAATTAAAATAATATTTACCATATAAACCATGAAGTGGTATATCTACAGTATTTTTTTGTTTCAACATGTGTAGTAATTAATGAGGAGGCTTGAATACACATCACTGTATGGGTTAAATATGAGCACTGACACATTACAATACACTGGTTGCTTGGTAAATAGTAATTATGATAATATTAACACATGCCTAATGCAGGTGTGTGGTATGCTGACACAGAATTAGGAGAATGATATGTTATATCGGGTTATGTGCTGCATATCAAGTTCAATGTTATGAGAATAATATGTATATGTAATAAATAAAAATAAGGACTTGGCAAATATTGAAACATATTAGCTGTTGTAAGACTTTAAAATATAATATATATACAGGGATTGTGATGATAATATAATAAAATCATAGACATTAAAGTTAATTAAATTTGAAGATGACAGCCCCTGTGGTTGAGCGGGCTAAGCCTTTGCCGGCCTAGCTCACTGCAACACAGAGGCTCCGGCTTCGATTCCTGGTATAGTAAATTTCGGAAACGTATTTTCTTCGTTATTTACTATGATCTGGGTGTGTGGAATCGGCCCCAGAGTAGTCCGTTGTATATTACCCATAACACAAGCGTAACTTGCTTAATTTGGGGATATACAATATGTGTTTGTCTGCTGATTTAAAAAAAAAAGAAGTCAAAAAGATTGTTTGTTGTTCTTTCCTTCTTTTCTGAGATACATCTACATCACCATAAATTTTCATGACGCTCTTCACATAATCAAGCATACTCTTATATCCAACAATCTATCAATCTCTTAGTTGCATGATCATATATACCTCCTCATTACATTCTCTTTCTATTATATATTAATATTCTTTTTAATCGACTTCAAAAAAGGAGGAGTTTCTCAATTCGTCAGGATCTTTTTTTTTATGTATGTTCAGCGATTACTCCGAGATTTATGATCCGATTTACGTGATTCTTTTTTTGTTCGACGCGGAATAGCTGCCATTTGGTCCCCTAAAATTTTGACATAGTTTGGCCCAGTAGTTTTCATTTTATGAACATTTTTTATGAAAAATTTTCCATTCTGTTCCATATGTACACCGATTACGCTGAGATTTATGATCCGATTTACGTGATTCTTGTTTAGTTTGATGCGGAATAGTTGCCACTTGGTCCCCTAAAAATTTAAAATAGTTTGGCCCAGTAATTTTCATTTTACGAACATTTTTTTGTTCCCGTTTCTTGGGACCTATATTTTTTAAGGAGCGCGGCACCTTTCGTAGGTCTAGCCATACATAGCTAGACACTAAAAAGTAACAAAAAAATAAAAAAAACTTCGTTTAAAAAAACCGACTTCAAAAACTAAAAGCACAAAATAACTTATTTCTAAAGCTATTATTATTAATATATATTATCTAAAACATCTTGAAGTCGGTGCAAAGTAAAACATAAAAATTACTATATTTTGAAAATTACTAAGCACCGGCTTTAAGATGTTTTAGAAGATATATATTAATAACTAGCGGCCCCGGCAGACGTTGTCCTGCCTTTAAAAAATAAAATTGTAGAACCCGATCCCAGCGCCACGTACCGGTTCTAATTGCGAATCTCAACCATCCCGGTACCCACTCAAACACACAAAAACAAAATCACCAAAATCGCTCCCGGTGATTAGGAGGATTCCAGAACCCGATCACAGCGCCACCTACCGGTTATAATTGTGAATCTAAAAGAGTAATATATTTTTTTTTAATTCTAAGTCATAACAAAATAAGATTAAAAATCTTGCCAAAAAATTAAAGTTTATAATTAACAAATGAAAAATAGGGGTTGATCGTAGAGGGGTGCAAATTTAGGGTTGTATGTATTTTTGTATGTTGTATCATAAAAAAATGGAAATTAAAATTTTTGTCTAAACAATAAATAAAAAAAATTAGGGGTGGACTACCCCTAACATTTAGGGGGATGAAAAATAGATGTTGGCCGATTCTCATAGATACCGGATAAGCACAAAAAATTTCATCAAAATCGGTCAAGCCGTTTCGGAGGAGTATGGCAACGAAAACTGTGACACGAGAATTTTATATATTAGATAATAGCTTTAGAAATAAGTTATTTTATACTTTTTAGTTTTTGAAGTCGGTTTTTTTAGACACATATAAATAACACTGGCCCACAGAAGAAAATAGTGGTCGTTACTTTTGAACAGACCCATCTGTTCTTGTTTATTTCGATGCGCTGAATCTGTATCTGGGGTCAGTTTCATTTGTATACCTTCAAAATTTCGTTTCGAGGTTGTATGAACTAAACTGAGCCTAGATTTGGATTCAGCATTCATTCATACACCCTCAAAATTTCGTTTTGAGGGTGTATGAACCAAACTGATCCAAGATTCGGATTCAGCATTCATTCGTACACCCTCAAAATTTCGTTTTGAGGGTGTATGAACCAAACTGATCCAAGATTCGGATTCAGCGCACCAAAATACACCAGAATAGACAGGTCTATACAAAAATACAGACTACTTTTTTTCTGTGGGTCAGTGGATTGTAAGGAAATGTTCATCTGATGGAAAATTTTAATTAAACCTTTTGTTTATTTTTAAAATGCTGACTATTGTACAAACTTTGTACAAATTATTTGGAAATTCTTAGACAAAATCCCCCTCAGTAATTTTTTTTTTCTGAATTTGCAAGGATAGACCTATTAATATTAGGTCCTTACATATGAAGTTGGCGTTTTGTCGTACTGGCCAGTTTCATCTCAAATATCTTCTCTTTGGTTAGGAATTCCAATTTCAAATTTATACAGTTATTTACTTATGCTTTTGTGTTTTGAAAACCGTAATTCATTTGTTTTTTCTTCTTTTGGTTTTTTCTTTGCTTCACTCAGTTTACAAAATGGAAAACTTGAAATATCGCATTATCTACGAGTACGAGTTCCATCGTGGCACCAGTGCTGCCGAAACAGCTCGAAGGATTAATAATGTGTACGGTGGCGGTGTCGCAAAAGAAAACATAGTGCGTTTTTGGTTCCAACGTTTTCGTTCTGGAAATTTCGACCTGCAGAACAAGCCCCGTAGACGGCCGGAGACCAAAGTTGATAATGCAGAATTGAAAACTATTGTGGAAGAGGATCCATCGCAAACCACGTCCGAGATAGCTGCAGGTTGCGGTGTTAGTGATAAAACTGTTTTAATCCACTTAAAGCAAATTGGGAAGGTGAAAAAGCTTGAAAGGTGGGTACCTCATGAATCGAGTGCAGCAAACCGACAGACGCGCGCGATTTTAAATCGAATCACTACCTGTGATGAAAAGTGGATCCTGTACGATAATCGGAAACGCTCATCGCAATGGCTGCACCAGCCAAATCCTGCCCCAAGCGAAAATTGACTCAAAAAAAATACTTGTGAGCGTTTGGTGGACTAGTGCCGGTGTCGTTCATTACAGCTTCTTAAATCTGGCCAGACGATTACGGCGGATGTCTATTGTCAGCAACTGCAAACCATGATGGAAAAGCTAGCTGCTAAACAACCGAGGCTGGTCAATCGCTCTAGGCTACTGCTGCTTCAGGACAACGCTAGACCACACACTGCACAACAGAGGTCTACCAAATTACAGGAGTTTCAATTGGAATGTCTAAGACATCCACCGTACTCCCCGGACCTTGCTCCTTGCCATTTTTTTCGAAATTTGGATAACTTCTTGCAAGGGAAAATGTTCAACTCCGATGGGGCAGTCCAAAGCGCCTTCAAAGATTTTATTGATTACCATCCGAATGGTTTTTTTAGTAAAGGGATCAATGGACTACCTATGAGATGGCAGAAGTGCATAGATAGCAATGGTACATACTTTGATTAAATAAATATATTTTGATTAAAAAAATTGACTTTATGTTCCTCCCTTACAAAACGCCAATTTCATATGTAAAGACCTAATATTAAGAATTGAAATTCTCATAATTACCTTTTTTTGACACTCCAAATAATAATTTCAATATATCTAAAGGAAATATAAATAGTCAATTTTTTGGCGTAGTCTACATACATATCACTCAATTACATAATAAATTGGGTAACTGCTTGTCATGCCACAGAGGTAACAAAACATTTAAAAAAAAATCTAGAGGGCCTAAAGCGGTCACACTTGAAGAATCGTGCATGGCCAGTTCCTATATCTTACTATTCATATTTACTCAGCCTACCATCGGTTGCATTTTGACATTAATTGTTTGGAGCTTATGTCGAATTTTAAGTGATAGTAAGACAAATAGATGGTTAAAAAATATAGGAACCAGCCATAAATGATATTTGCATGTATGTTTATAAAAAGTTGTAAAGTATACTATTCTCTACAAGTTTTTATGCAATCCTTGATATATTCAACCATTTCTGAGTCCAAGTACAAAGAGTGTGCAGCTCTCAGCCACTATGGTGTATCTCAAGAATGAATATTATTTTGGTATATAATACTTTCATAAACGTAAGGTAAATCTCGGTATCCCCTTTTCATCTGATTGATTGGACTATAGAACTGCATCTGATGCATAAACCAAGATAACAATCTGTCCAAATTAGAAAATATTTTCAATTTCATATTGTTTCTTAGGATTGTGCTTTTTATTTTAATTTGATTACTGCTATTTTATTGATGGATGAGCCATATTCCTACAGGTTTGTACAATACTGGGTCCTCTAAAATTAAAGCTAAAGCAAAGGACATTTTCATCAGCATGAATTTCCTTTGCTTTTATTACTCCTTATTATTATTACTCCTTAGGAACACAATGGGATTTGTATAATAGGTTGGGAAAAAGTCTTCGCATATAGTATGTATGAACTTGTAATAAGATCTCTTTGGCTATACCATTTGTATGTGGCTGGTTTTTGTATAATTAAAAAGTTTTAATTGTAAAGAAGACAATTCCAAATTCAAATTAGGAAAATGTGTGATTTTCATTTGTTTTTGTTATTGTTAAAATGAGTGAATCTAATGAAGAAATTTGATACATTTTAAAATTTTACTACAAAAAAGGTAAAAATGCAACACAAGCCGCGAAAAAAATTATGATGTTTATGGACCTAATGCAGTATCTGTGAGAGTAGCGGAAATTTGGTTTAAGCGTTTTCAATCCGGAAATTTTGATATCAAAGATGCATGTCGCTCTGGTCGCCCTGTTACGGACAAAATTGATGCCATTTTTGAAAAACTAGCTGGAGAACTGGGAATTGACCACAAAACGGTTTTGGCGCATTTGAAAAACCTGGGTACACAAAAAAACTCGATATTGGGGTGCCTCATGAGCTCACTGAAAGAAACCTAATGAACCGTGTACTCATTTGTGATTCTTTATTAAGACGCAATGAAACCGAACCATTTTTGAAAAAGCTGATAACTGGTGATGAAAAGTGGATCACGTACGACAAGAACATACGAAAAAGATCGTGGTCAAAGGCCGGTCAGGCTTCACAGACTGTTTTTTTTTTTTTTTTTGGTTTTGAGGCGAGGGAAAATGCTTAACCGATTTACGCACAAACTGGGTCGTTGCTAGGGGAACGACACGCGTCGGTCGGGGGCGATAACACTGCAGCAATAGTATGCTCTTGGCAGCGCTCCGTCCGCGATCGACGTCACAGAATAGTGTGGAAGACTCCGAGCGTTGCTGCACGGGCGAGCAACCCCAATACCCACTAAACCCCCTCCTCCCTGACGACCCTGCGCTTTGAATGTGTTGGAAAGGCTGAGATTTAGAACATAGTTACGCCCAGCCGATCCAGCGCAATAAAGTGCCTGGAGTGTGCCCTGGGAGAACACACCCCACTTCGTTGTGCGGGGGTAGAAGGTCCTTTGCTCTTCCTAGCAAGCTAAAGGCCCCGCGGTAAACGGAACCTAACTCAGGGAGGGAAGTAATGCGCGTACCTGCCTCTCCGGGTGCCAGCTGAAGGCCGGCGACCTCGAGAAGACGCATTGGCACGCGCTGCAGGACTTCTCTCCCTGTCTCGTTCTGCGGCCTCCTTGAGTGACATTACTGTCTCGCAAAAAGTAACCGCAGCCCCCCAATTGTCGCTGCTCTGCAGCATGGCCTTGACCAAGTCGCAGAGCGAGTCGACTGGACCTACGTGCGTCTCAAGTTCGAAACGCTGCGGCGCCCATGCGGCGCACTCGACAAGCGTGTGTAACGCCGTGTCGGGCGCGCCGCACTGGCGACAGTCCGGGGAAGGCAAGCAGCCCACAATGCGACACAGATACTTATCGAAACATCCGTGTCCGGTAAGTATCTGTGTCGTCCTGAAGGTCAGGGTGCCGCTGGTGCGGTTGACCCATTCCGTCAGCTGTGGCCTGATTGCATCCACCGTGTAGCCGCCATAGGCCGCAGGGTTGTCGAGCTCTTAAGACCAGACGGCGATCATGGAGGCGGTTTCCCGCTTCCTGATCGCCTCGATTTCGACCTGACAGAAGGTCAGGCCTCTAGCTAGGGCATCCTGCCGGGTGCGGCGCACCACTGTCAGGACGTCCGCCTGGAGATGCCAGGGCGGATCGCCTGCCAGGAGGGTGGCCGCCGTCCGCGACACTGTGCGATACCCCGGTATGGTCCTCACGGCCAGAACCTGCTGCGCCCGTTGCAGCAGGGTTCTGTTGTGGCGGTGAAGTGCAATGGACCAGACGGGTGCACCGTACAGTGCCATACTCCTCAGGATGCCAGAGTAAAGTTTCCGCGTCGCACCTCCCGGGCCCCCTACGTTGGGAAGCAGCCTCGAGAGTGCGCCCGCGGATTTGACGAGTTTGGGAACTAGCTGCTCAAAGTGCGCTTTGAACAGCCATTTCCCATCGAGAACTAGCCCCAGATATTTCATCTGGGGCCCTACTCTAATGGCCACCCCTTGGACCGAAACGGTCAAGTCCGCGGGGGGATTGCGAAATTTCCTATGGAACATGATGGCCTCCGTTTTCGCGGGGGAGACCCTCAAGCCCAGCCTAGCTATTCGATCTACGACAATCGCCAACCCGGCGTTAGCGACGTCCACGGATTCCGCAAATGTCGCAGCGCGTGCCGTGAGTAGGGTGTCGTCCGCAAAGCAGATCAGCCCTTCCCCGGGTAGGACCGGAACCCGAAGGATCCAGTCATAACCTACGTTCCAAAGAATCGGCCCGAGGACCGACCCCTGTGGAACGCCGCACGCGCCGTGTCGACGACCTACCTCGGGATTGGCGGACTCACCGCCCTCCCAAAGGATATGTCGATCCTGCAGGTATGCGCCCAACAGCCTCGTGAGGTACGGGGGGACTCCATGCGCGCGGAGCGCCTCCCTGATCGTCTCATGAGGGAGGCTGTTAAAGGCGTTCGCTATGTCTAGCGACACCGCAAGAACGACATCCTTCGCTTGGACGGCTTCGTCCGTTGATGTTCGCAGCGTCTCGAAGGCGTCCATCATGGAGCGCCTCCGCCGAAACCCGAACTGCGTTTCTCACAGACTGTGGCGAAACCCGGGTTAACTCGCAACAAGGTGACGCTGTGTGTATGGTGGGATTGGAAGGGCATTATTCATTATGAGCTGTTACCGCCAGGCAGGACCATCGATTCTAAACTGTACTGCGCACAACTGATGAGATTAAAGCAAAAAGTTGAGAGAAAGCGGCCGGAATTAATCAACAGAAGGGATGTGGTTTTTCACCATGATAACGCTAGACATGACACATCTTTAACCACTCAGCAAAAATGACGAGTTTGACTGGGAGGTATTAATGCATCCGCTATATAGTCCTGACATTGCACCTTCAGATTTTCACCTGGTGCGGTCTCTGCAGAATTCCTTAGGCAGTGTCAGGTTATCATCACGAGAGGACTGCCAAAACCACTTGTCACAGTTTTTTGTTCAGAAGCCCCAAAAATTTTATAGCAATGGGATCACGTCCCTACCTACAAGATGGCAAAAAGTTATCCAACAAAATGGCACCTACATACTTTAGTCAAATGTAAATAAACTCTATAAAAAAACCTTTTCAATTTTTATATAAAATGCGAAGAAACTTTTTCCCCAACCTTATATATTAATTTAGATATTTTATATCATTATTTAATATTGTTACTTTGTTTATAATCTTTTAAAAAAAACATACACACACTGACACTCTGATGCTTACTCATAACATTTAAAATTTCTTTTGTTCTATTTACATTATTACTACTACTCAGTTGGTTCCGGCACTCGCTGGCCGCCACCGCAGCACAGCTACTTCTTGGGTATGCTTTGGTTTGAAGCTAACCTAAAACACTCAGCTATCCAATACACAAATTTTAGTGGGTAGACATAGTGGTACGGGGTAAGATATATTTACCCTTTTTGCAACTACTAGGGTCCAGAGTTCTTGAGTTATATATTTTTCTAGAACAGTGATTTAGGTTAGGCTAGGTTAGCTTCAGACCCCTACAGGAATGTCCTGCATGGGCGGAGCAGCGCCGAGAGCTCGTCGCCTTCACCGGACTGGACCTTTCGCTCCCGGCCGTGATTCGCACCATGGTCGGGAGCCGCACCGGATGGGACGCCGTCTCCTCCTTCTGCGAGCACGTCATGTTTGCGAAGGAGGAGGCGGAGCGGGAGCGTGAGCGTACGTCTTTGCTCCGCTCCCGCCAAAGGAGGACGCGCCGACGCCGGAGGTCCGAGCTAGACCTTCGGCCACCGTAAGCGGGCGGCGCGGGTGGGGCCCCTAGGGGTATAGGGGTTCTCACTCACCCGCACATGCCGTCGAGATGAGAGCGCGAGTGTTCCGCGCGCGCTCATCTCTCTTCCCGTGGGGCGCGTTACAGACCGCCCCACGCACGAACGAGACCAAGAAGTAGCCGGGGGACACGTCCCCTGGCATAGGAAGAGGCCCAGTGAGGGGGGCCCACGCCTGCCAGGGCACTGCGGAGTCGGGCAGCCCATTTCCCGTAGCCCTGGCATAAGGCGCAGGACGGAACACCCAGGGGTTTTAGTGGGTATCCCTAACTGGGGAGTGGCAATAGCGTGGCACCGGTTCTGACCGGGCACGCTAGTACCACCCCCGATCTGGCGAATCCCACACACTCACACAGGTCGCGAACATCCGCGGCTTAGTCCTCAAACGGATTTCCCATGGTCAAAAAAAAAAAAAAAAGGTTAGCTTCAGACGAAAGTGCACGAGCTGAGTGAACAAAGCAAGCATGCCGCAGTAGCAGCCAGAGAGGGCCACAACCAACTGGTAACCATTTGCTACTTATTTTATACATACAATTTATAATTTCGCCTTTATTGGCCGCCATTTTGAATATTTTCATGGTTATACTTGTAGTGTATGTGAATGTACTCTGTTGTGTTTTTTGGTTCTTTTTCTGTTGATTAGGTACTAGCTTTCTTTTTGACTTTAAAAGGATAGTTCAACTTTATAAGTGCAATATTAGTGAAAAAATATAGCACATTTATATATTATGAACAGATCTGAACTTCTTTAGGTTAGAAGGCTAAGGCACCTTAGACTTCGTGGTTATTTTGTTTTTATAACCATCCAATTTTATATCTCGAATAATAAATAAATATGTGATACATCTATACCGCACCCTTACCAAACACTACTCTAGTCACTGGTCGCAACCTATCATCACCCATCTTAATAATATTAGTGAAAAAATAGGTAAGGTAAGATTACCAACAATTAATCTTCAAGAACTCCTGAAGTTGCAGAAAGGGTAAGTATACCTACCCCAACTCACAACTTAAACTTTGTGTACTGAATATCTGAGTAGGAGCCATACATTTTATTGTTTATATATTTGCCACAAGTACTTATTATTGAAACTTTTTAGAATGCATGTTATTTTTCATAATTTAAATTTATATGTAACTAGCTGTGCCCGCGACGTCTCGTCCGCGTGGAATTTGCTTTCAAAACCCTCCTATTTTGAAACATTTGTCATTGGTGCTCCGCTCCTATTGGTCTTAGCGTGATGATATATAGCCTATAGCCTTCCTCGATAAAAGGGCTATCCAACACTGAAAGAATTTTTCAAATCAGACCAGTACTTCCTGAGATTAGCGCATTCAACCAAACAATATTAGTATATTTGGCTACAACAATAATACTTACATTTTAAATATCGCGATATCTTTTGAATGAAGCGTCCGAAAGGAATAATTCAAAAAGTTCTAGAAAGGTATTGAATTCGTCTTGAATATGGAGTAATTTATTTTGATAAGGATTAATACCAAGATACAAAAGAAAGAGTTTTTGAAGCGACAGCATTTTAATTATTTAAAAAAATAAAAGAAAACACTTATTGTGAGATAACTACAATAGTTAGACATATGGTTAAGTGATATTTTTTGTAGACAATTATATGTTCTGCAAAGTGGTAGTACATTGTTTTGTTCTATAATCAATAGTTTTCGCAGTGCACGCCATATAAGGACTTTTTCGGGTCATTTTTTTACACCTTGGGTTACATTATTGAACTTTTAGTAAGTATACCTAATTTTTTTGAAAATATAATATAGCCTTCCTCAATAAATGTACTATTCAACACTGAAAGAATTTTTCACATCGGACCAGTGGTTCCTGAGATTAGCGCGTTTAAACAAACAAACAAACTCTTCAGCTTTATAATATTAGTATAGATATCATTTTATTGTTTTGTTTATGTCAATTGTAAGAAAATTTTCCTAAGAGCAAGTCAAATAATATAATATCAAGAAGCGAATGATAGTTTATTATTTTAGTTAGATTTCGCTAAATCACATTAAAATCCGTAACACATATAATAGCAGTGAATATTATTATACATGAGATGCATATTTGACCCATAATTTATGATATTTAAATCCAAGTTTTATTAAAACTAAATTATGCTGATAAATATATCTAAGTCGTATTTCATTCGGGAATCTTCTCATAAAGGAAAATTGAAGACAAAAAGAATTGTTGTTTTTGCACGAGGAAGATTCACAAACTACTATGGATACTGTGTAAGGAAGATTAAAAGATACAGTGATGTCTATTTTTCCAGTATATAAAAGTACTCTGTGATGTCTATTATATACATTAGAATTTATACTGAGTTGGAAGTAAGGAACGAATGGATTAAAGTACTCGTTTGTGACTGAGATGAGTAACATTAACATGTTATGAATCTATATAAATTAATTATTACTTACCAACAGAATAATGTGGCTGCATTTTTCTCTGTCACAGAAGCACATACATACCAATAATTTAAAATTATTACACAGCAATAATGCGAGAAGTCCAAGAACATAGCACTGTGCTTTGTAGAAAGAAACTACGTAAAAGTTGTAGAACAAAGAGTTAATTCTCTTATAATTAAAAAAAACTTACTACACCAATAATAATACACAATTCATTATTGATACCGATAGTCCTTTAAAACAGTTTTTTATGAACGCTATAAATAGTTCAAAATGCATGAATACCGAAATATTCATACATTTTGACTATCTACGATCTATAGGTATTTACACAAATATTTTTCCAGTATATAAAAGTATTCTTTGTAATTATGGTAAACACTTAAACTGGGTCTCCAGATTGAATTTGCGAAATACCCCAATCCGCCACAAATCTCCCAAAATGATACTATTTTAGAAACTGGTCGCCATACATATAGGCTACGTTCCACAACAGACTCATAACGACCACGTTCACGACCGCGATTTTTCCTGTTCCACTTGCTTGCGGGCGTTACAATCATAAACTCTAGTGGAACAGATTATGAAGCGTTGATGTCATAAACGACGAAATACACAAATGTCATTGGTTGATTAGGAAATCGCGCCTTTTTCAATGTCAAACCATGGAGAGAATTAATGCTCTGTGGTCAACGCGCACTTCGATCCAGTTCTCGACATGAGTCGTCGTGAGCGCTGTATGATCGAAAATAATAGCGTCATTAGCAACGTTTTCGCCACGACCATAACGACCGTGGTGATGGTCGCCATGTGGAATGGTTGACGGAGCATTTAGAGCGTTGTGAGCTACTAATGGAACACGTCCATGAGGTAAAAAAACGTTATTTTTTAACCGAGATCAAAAAAAGAAGGAGATTTAAAAATCTCCTTTTTTGTCGTGTAAATATTTTTTAATAATTTTATTACAAAACCCAAACATTCGGAATTAAATGATTGTGATATAATATTCAAAGACAAATTATGATCTCATAAGGCTACAGTTTTCTTAAACGACTACAGTACACTAAGCGAACTTGCTCAGGTGCTGCTACGTATTTAAAATCGTTTTTTCAATATTCTATTGTTTAATTTTTTTAATCAGATTTTAGATTTCGTTACTTTATGTGAAGGTGATGGCGAAAAAAATATCTTCCATGTCATGATGAAATCTGCAAATCCAAATAACCCACGTGTCATGTCGCCATTCTACGTTGGATAAGCGTTGCTGGTATACTGGTTCCCCTATCATTATAACAAGGAGGCCTAAACGCAGAATTGAGACCTTTATAGCCTGATACTAGAGTTCACCCCACGGCTGCACTGCGGGTCAACCTCTAGTGCGTAACTCTTGTTTAAAGAGCAGGCGGTACAGATTACATTGTTTAAAAAATTTATGCATTTGCTCCGGGAAGATTGAAAATTCACTTCATTTTATATCGCTAACTCTCCCATTCTCTGTCTATCTGTAAACTACATAAATGACAACATGGACGAAATGGACCAAGTCGACGAAACAAAAATCACAAAACCTATCCTAGTTTCCGGGATAAGCTTTACATAAATCTATCCCGAAACCTATGCTATTATCCGGAATGAAAGTATTCCTTGGCCAATCTCGGTATTAAAATTACATATGTACGGAATTTCAGCAAATTCGGTGGTATAGTATTTTCGTAAAAGGATAACAAATACAGAGACAAATAAATTTTAATCCGTGAAACTGTCCCATTTCTCGGGATAAACAGTATCCTATGTTTATCCTCTGCATTGAAAATATAATATACCGACTTTCAGCCAAATCAGTCTCGTAGTTTTTCCGTGAAAACGGAACATACAGACAAACAGACAGAGTTACTTTCGCATTTATAATATTAATAGGGATTATTATTATGTGATACACAAAATGCTCTATTATATAGATGATAATATAGTAACTTAAAAATAGATAAGATAGCTATTATAATTTAACTACTTAATAAGCAGGAAAAATACAATTACAGCGGCATGATTTCCTCTTTTAATTTCATAGGTATAATACATGTTCCTATTCAAAAAATTCAAATGAATACTAAATGTATCTTTTTCTTTTAAGTTTTACCAAAAAAAAATTGCAAAATTTTTATTGTAAATATTTGTATTATATAGTACTGTTAATGAGTTGTATGACAATATATAACATACGTTATGTTACTAGAGCTAATCCTGGTTATTATCACAATGACATATAGTGAGATAAATAAACCCAATATGGCTATATTTACTACACCAAAAGTGACATGTAATCAATATCATTACAATTATTATATATTAGCGATTTCATGCTATGTTTAATATTTTGTGGCATTTTTAGCAAGGCTAGAGGAATGAAATACTTCTCAAATATCCCTAGTATTCAAATTTTCGTCCCCAAAAATTTTCTCATGGAATTGTGCCTAAATTTTCCCAAGCGCAAAATATTAACCCCAAAATGGGGTACAACCACTGTTCTGGAGACCCTGATTGTAAATAATAATGTATAATGTCCTTGCTACACCTATAGTACAGACTGGTAGACTTGAGTAGTTCGCGAATGAGAGATATAAATCAACTATGAAATAGCAAAATAAAAAGCCTTATTTGACAGTTCTCATTCATCATATTTAGGGATTGGAACTTCCAAATCGTTAACCAAGTTCACCGATTATCACCAGAAATCTATTTAGAATTATACGACTTTGAAATCGTGTGATTTATTATAAGTTAATTAAATTGGGTCACACAAATACTTCACAAAATCGATATGGAGCGCGAAAGTTTTATCTCACATCAACTTTCACGTACCGTATGCATTTATTACGCACCACAATTAATTAATCTATTGATTTTTTTATGATTTCACCCGTATAATATATATTTATTCAGTCATTTTAGTTTTCAATACATAGGTATATGTAAAAATATTTAGTTTTGTGTTAGTATAAATACATAAATAATGTAAGGTTTTGAAATAAATATGTATTTACTTTTTTTCCTCGATCGAATTGAGTTAATGAACTGCAACCACCCTTTTTTTTTGGACTTCGTCATAGATTAATACGACATAATAGAAGATAATAATTAAAATATGTTTTATAACATTACATAATGCACTAGAAATAAAATTATATATATTATCAACTAAATAAATTAATTGTCATGGGCTTTGAATGTTGTTGATTTAATTCAAAGTTACATTCTATATACATTCTTAAGTGTCTTGTGTCTGTCTGTTTGTTCTTTTGAAATAAAATTGTAAATACTTTTTTACACAAGTCAAGTGGTTACAAGTGGAAAATTAGTAATATGTATGTCGCAATACGGCCCGCTATAAAGCTTTATACAATTTATAGCTTGCGTCCGTACATAGACAATACTAGAAACGACTTATAAGTATGCACGGCAAACCCGTAAAGCATTCTCCAGATTACTATGAAACGTCCGAATGCTCAATGTCACGTCCACGGCTTATGTCTTATAGTTTCCACACTTCAATGTACATTTATTATCCAGATAAATTTAAGGCGCTAGGCGTCCGTCAATCACAACTTGTGTTTTGATTCTCTCTTAACTCTTTCGACACTTGAAATACTTGTTGTTGTTTTGTGTATTCACCACAATGGCAGACAAATAAATATATTCCGTTTAGCCTACGTTCAGCCAACTATAACAGATCTTTGAATTACGTCAATCAACGTTTTTAACGATCTTATGACAATTAGAAAGGGCAAATTTAGCTACCCAGTTCTAATAAAAAAAAACATAGTTACTAATCAAGAACTATCAATCTCCTCTGACTATTTTCATTTTAAAGTAATATTATACATTTTCGAATATAAAAGAATAATAATAAATAAAAAGAATATTTAATATAATTCTGTAAACCTCATTAAAAACATATTTTCTCTACGTTGCATCAATTTGAGTATAATTTTTTTATATCTTTTTTCACAAATCTCACATATATTTTGTAAGAATACGTAATTCATACGCTGCTATACAATTGTTGTATAATCAACAGAAAAATAAATGTTACGGCTCTCTACCATACGTGTATCGGTGAGTCGACTTTTTTTTCAGTTTACACAGTCGTGTCAAGTTAACATAGTCAGATCTTGAATAATTATAAGTATATTATTCCATAGTCCCCGCCTACCTCCGTGAGAAACAGGTCTATGGGAAATATGTCTGTATGTATGTAATTATTCCATAACCTGTATTGATTTTTCTAATTGAATTAATAAAGAGCCTTCAAAATCGTAACAATTTTGTTTCCCCCTCAAGCTCTTCTATGAAATAAAAATTCTAGACAAAATTAAAATACAAAATAATACTCTCTTATCTTATTATTTATTTTAAGATGAAATCAACAAAACGAAAGCAAATAGTAATTAGTTTATTTAGTTTATAATATACATTTCATTTATTATTTTCCTCCAAGTAATGAAATAACATGTTTTTTTTTATTAATTCTGTTATGTTGTATTAATCTATAACCAAATCTCACAAACTGTTACGTTCTAAGGTGTTTTATTTTTAATTTTAATATTGCTTACTAAAGGGTTGTTGCATTTCATTAACTACATTCGATTCAGGAAAAATCAATATACATATTTATTCCAAAACCTTGATTATTTATATATTTATACTAAGAAAATACTATTATTGTACATATACTTATGTATTACAAAATAAAAACGACTGAATATTATATATATACTATACTATACTAATTGATTACTGGAATTTACAATCTCTAGGGCTTCCTCTTGTTTAAAGAGCAGGCGTTAATACAGGTTAAATTGTATTCAACTTTTATGATAGTGCTATTTGCGCCCGGAAGATTCACTTAATTTTATATTCCATCTTCCGGCTTGAAAAGTATTTACCTCCATTTTTGGTATTAAAACTACATTGAAACAACCGATCTAGTACTCCTAGTAGTTTTTCTGTGAAAACTTAACAGACAGACAGATCGGGTTACTGTCGCATTTTGTTATAAATAATGAATTTTTATCTCTATAAACTTGAGAAATGATTTGTATCCCATACAAACTATCATCCCCTATTTGAACCCGTTCTATTTATATTTATATATTTATGTACTTTGCAGATAGACATCTGTAAAGTATATAAATGACCAAAATGACCTAAATAACCAAAATAATGAAAATGCCAAAACACAAAAAAAAGAAAACCTATCGTAATTTCTGGCATAACCTTTACATAAATCTATCCCATTATTCGGAATAAAAAGTATACCTTGTCCACCCTCGGTATTAAAATCACATATTTACCGAATTTCAGCCAATCGAAGAAATCGGCCTAATAGTCTTTCCGTAAAAGCATAAAAAACAGATAGACAGAGTTACTTTCGCATTTGTAATATTAATGGAATCTATACGGGTGAAATAAAAAAAAAATAGTATAATTGTGGTGCGTGATAAATGTACGCAGCACGCGAAAGGTGATTTGAGACAATATTGAGGTATTTGTGTGACACAAAAAGTAATTAACTTAAAATAAATCAATCGTTCACAAAATCGTATTATATTTAATCGATTTCTCACGATAGGCGATAAACTGGGTAACGATTTGGAGGTTTAAAACCCTAAATATGTTGTAATGAGAACTGTCAAATCGGGCATCTTATTTTGTGATTATTATAACACCATACATTAATATTACACGCAATTGTCCAAATTAAAACTTCGCAGATAAATGTCATCCTTCAACTACCCGTACGCTATACGGATGAAATCCTTTGCCTGCCTTATTGGCATATTTAAACAACAATGCCAAGTTGCTGCCAACATTAATATAAATATTCCTTTTTTTTGGCGCTTTTCTTTCACCGGAATAACAAATTTGATCAAAGAGCTTGTTATGGTCTGTGTATGAAATTACTATACAAATTGTTATGTTGTCGTCACTGAGGAACGCCTTAGTAAAATTCGAATACGTAATTACGATCTAGTATAAGTGATCTGTGATTACGATTCAACGGGGTTAAAAGATACGCCTAATTCGGTGGAGCATCGTAATTTATCCTAAAAATACGTCGAAGAAGATGTATAGTAAAAGACACCTCAAGGCTTGTAAGTAAAATTCTTTAAACTATATTTTCGATAAGATAGAAATAATTTCTACTGAAATATTTTTAAAAGCCTTATGGCGTTGATCCGGTAACAACAAGAATAAAAAAGAAAGACTTGTGAATAAAGTCAATATTAGGTTTTACCTATGACATTGGAGTTCTTTATCAAAAAACCAATCGTAGTTTAATAATATAAGTACTTAATCAATCGAAGCATATGCTATTTTTAATTTGTTATCGACGTTCTCCGCCATTTTATTCATCGATTCCTTATTATAAGAAATTCTGGCTAAGAGTATCAATGAATTCTTTGAAGGCATTTTTTCAATGCTTAAAGGTGGGGCTTCATCGGGGATAATGTTAAAGATTTAGGCCATTTTACGTAGATATGACGATGGATTTAATGCTTTATCAGATGAAGGCCCAGGATAAGCGAAACTTTTTCCCAACAAGAATTTATCTAAATTACGCCACAAGTGCAAATCAGTTGAGCAAGTTCTGAAAAGTACGGTGGATGACGAAGAATTTCATGGCATAGCTCCTCTAATTTGCATCTGTTAGCCGCACCGTGCATGTTCGAACACACACACACATATATATGACTGACTGACTGGTGGACATTTTTTGTTAATTTTATTATTGTTATTTTTAAGGTTTTTTAATTTAATTTAATTTTATAATAATAAGTTGTAAAAGTGTGTTGAAATTATGGATCTTTGTGTCTGAAATAAAATTATTATTATTATTATTATATATATCTAGGGCTTCATAACAAATGGGAGTACACGCAAATATGACACTTTGTTGTTGTTCACTAAAATCTATGAAATATTTCAATTTAGAAAGTTTTACCAGTATGCTAGTGTACCTAAATAGAAGGGTATTCCAAATTTCAGCCTTATACAATCAACTAGTTTTGATTTATTCACAATTTTGTCCCTTGTGTAAAAAAGTGCACTTTTGTCTGTACGGCTATTTGTTATGAAGCCCTCGAGTTTTACACATCGGTTATTTAAACGTGTAGATTTTATCACGATGTTTTCTTTGACCTTTAGTGAATGCTTTTGGACTAGGAGTCGAACCCGCGCTTTTAGTCGCAATGCGACCTAAGCCTTACTCTTATTAAGCCATGGGTCGGTAGTGCGAGAGATTTTTTATACCTGACTTTCCCGGGAATGTTTGAAATTTCTAACAATCTATTGTATAATTATATACTGTATCTATTATAAATCTTACCTAAGTAATGTAGTTGTACTTGCGTTAGTCTTTAGTAACATTACTTTTTTATTCACTCAAGCAAGAAATTAGCAGGCCTACTTGATGTAAAGTGGTTCTCTATCGTCGTTTATAGACGTTTACAAAACTAAGGCGATGTTGACGCCTTATCGCTCGTTACGATAATTTCTAGAAATCGTGTATTTTCATACTAAAACTAAAAGGCTTACTAAAACACCTTTTAATTTAAAATATTGACAAAAAGTTGATCTTTGAGTCCAACATGAATAAAGTCGCGGGTGAATATTAGTATGAAATAAGACCACCAACTTCTACCCTTTTGCCTTTATATTTCTAGACTGTGAGTCGTCTGAAGACTCAGCTGATGAGCAGCAACAGCAACCGATTCAACCGATGCCGTTGTCACGTTCGCAAACTTCATCTGATGAGAAGTTGCCGGAACTGATTATAGAGAAAGAGCCGCCACCACCAAACAAACGCAAAATAGATGAAGATTTCTTCGACAAGTTAATAAAGAAATTGAAAACGGAAGAAGTAAAGCAAAACCTAATGAAAGATAACGAACATGTTAAGAGTCTTAATGACAATGAAAATGGTGAAACAGCCAACAACAATGAAAATGGTGAAAATATTAATAATACTGAAAAGAATTAATAACAACACTAAAAATAGATACTTAATGTAATTCAAATAAGATTACATTTCGATAATAATTTAGATTTTTCATCAATAAATATTTGCTAATATAAAAATTTCGTTCAATATCATTCCTATTATTACTTATTTAATAAAATGCAAGCTGTTAATATTTAAGTATGTTACGATCTATGTATAAATATTAAAAACAGGTAATTATTTAGCTTTCTCGTCATTTATATTCTTTACGTAGTACAAAAAAAATTCGCGTTCCGCGTCTGTCTGTCTGTCTGTATATCTGCTAATTCTTCCTAAACAGTGCAAAGGATTATTAAGCGGTCTTCACCATCAGTTAGAATTATATAATTTTTCAAGTCCAGCTTATACACACTAATTTTTGCCCGCGATATATAAAAAATGATTAGTTATATAAGTAAAATAGAGCTAATTACAATCTAGGCTTTGAGCCGCAGAGAAACCTCTAGTTTAAAGATGAGAAAGCTAAATTGATGATGAATAAAAAAAATCTAACAAAAAGGAAATCGATTTCAAGGATAACTAAAAAGTAATTTTTTTAAGAAAAACAATACCGACTTCACACTAAAAATCACATAATAAATATTTAACCGAATTCTCTCTACAACACCTAGAAGTCGGCGCCAAGTAAAACATCAAAGAACAGCAACAAATTTACAAAATGTTGTCATAGAACAGAGCCTACATTTTTCCAAAAAAAGCTTGTGCACGCGTGCTAGTATTCATTCTAAGGGCGCTTAATTTTTTCGTAGGCATGTTACGCGATTTCCCTGTCAATTGTGGACAGATTTTCAATTTTTTTTACTCCTGAGATGGTCTCATAGTCACTAAGTCAGGTTCTGATTTGTGTATCGCAAGGAAATCGAGAGCAATCTTTGTTGAAGACCATATACACCGAAGAGTGAGATGGAAAATTTGTATACGCGTGCCTGTTGTACAATTTCTACAGGTGCTTGATATATTATTTATAAAGCTATTGAAGTAAAAATTAAAAAATATTTTTTATTAACAAAAACCAAAACCGACTTTACACTAAAAACCAAAAAATATTATATTTTTAAAAATTACTATATTTTGTGAATTTATTGTTGTTATTTTATGATTTACTTGGCACCAACTTCTAGATGTTATAGAAAGAAATCGTTTACATATTTATTTTTTTATTTTTAGTGTGAAGTCAAAAAGGTTTTGTTTTTGTTATTTTTATTTTTAAATAAGTGTTTTATAGAATCCATAGCATAAAAAAAATTAAACAGTTGACTTTCATCAAATACTTCACAGTTATGCTATTTGGAAATAATTAGGATATGAAATAGTTCATAGGTGGGCAAAGTATATAGAAATAATTAGAGGTGTGCTGTAAGCCGAAAAAACAAGTTTCTTTTTTAATTTCGGTTTCAGATACTATAATATACTTTAATCGTTACTTAGCCTTACATAGTTAAATAGGTAATTTAACATTTTGTACTGCTATTATTTTTCTCAAAAATGTTATTATATTATCTAGCATCTCTATGATACGCCTCTTTGGGGGAGGAGGACAAACACGCAACTTTGCCTGATTTTATATGCATTTGACCTTAACGCTCTCCCTACAGTTGACTTTCAATTGTGTCTGACATACATAAGTGTAATGTTCCTGCTCCATCTGGAATTGTGTTAGTGATTCGCCAAATACGTCTTGTTCATAGCGTTAAAGTTAACGCTGCAAAAACTTGGGTGTCAGCTCTAAAGCGCGACTAGAGTTTAATAAAGTAGATACAAGAAAACAAGCAGCATATGGACGGAAGGATGGACATAGTGCTTTATACTACAGCTACAAGAAAAAAAATGTAATTGGGCCCTCAAATATGGCCAATTACATATTTTTTTCAAGTAATCCTTTTTTATATTTCGAAGAAGGTTACACACACACGCACTATGCCGATTTCCATTTTTTTTTATTGCAGGTGTAGTATGAAACGTTATGTCCGTCCGTGTTTCGTTGACACATATTTTGCGTTGTCCGACACGCACTTGGCCGATTTTCAAATGGTTCCTCGTAGGCGTAGTGTAAAGCACTGTCCGACCGTCTTTGTTATTATTCAAACTGTGTTCAACCGGAGAACATTTTTGAAAGCCTTATTATCTCTCTCTATATACATCGATCTATGATGTAATAAATCTCTAAATAGTTCGAGTTTGTATATTGCGTTTAAAAATGTGAAAAAAATCAGGAGGACTAATTCGGACCAGGCGATTCTAATAATTTCCTCCTATTACAAAGCATCGAAATCCTAACGAATCATTCACTTACTTTTGTACCATTCATTCACTGCCTCTCCCGGTCTCGATCCTCTACGAGAAGGGAATGGTTAATGGTCCGAATGCATTCGTACGCTCGCACAACTTTTTTGGCATTCTACAGGTCGACATAGCAACACTTGACCAATATTTACTGCTTATGGACTTGATGGATTCAGAGAAAAATATATGTTTTGCCGTCTCTTACAGAAGCTATTTTTAACGATAATGCAATTGTTTTATATGTTCATGTAAAACCGTCATGTAAGGGGTACCGTTATTTAAACATAAAATTCTATAGTGCGTGAGTAGTCCGATCATGGGCGGTGCAGGGTTAAATACTAGTTTTAAACCGACTTATAAAAAGAGAAGGTTCTCAATTCGACTGTATGTTTGTTACGCAATTTCTCCGTCAATTGCGGACCGATTTTCCATTTATTTTTCATTAGAGAGAGTATACTCCTGCGGTGCTCCCATTGTCATTAAGTCGGGATCTGATGAGTGGATCCTAAGGAAGTCAACCAACATACAACGTGTTTCATGTAAGTATTTTTATTTCTAAAACTATTCAAGCATTTGCGTAACTAAAAAGTAGAAAGTTAAAAAGATCAACAAACACAAAATCTAATTAAAAAATACTACAAAGGAAAATATAATGTAGGCTAAAGGAATTATATTTATAATAATAAAAGTTAGAAAAGGATTATCTGTAAGTATATTCTCTGAAGTTTCACTGCTATTACGTGTGATCTGCATACATACAATTTTTAATTTAACTGACACCAACTCAAATTCAAATCTTTTTATTCAAAATAAGTTCCACTGGAGAACACTTTTTGAAGGTAGATATAAGTTAAAATTTAATTTTACTTCCTAGTTTGTGTACACCGCTTTCCAACGTGTTATTGTTGTTAAGAAGAAGAAGCGGCATGAAACTCCCCAGCAACATGTCTAGTTGAAAATTGTTATTCTTCTTATTTATCTAGCTCCAACTCTTTTTTAAAATATTTTATACAGTAATATGTTACACAATTACTTTTCGAAGAATTTATGTAGTTGTAGCAAACAGTGCATGCTCAGTAAGACAAAGACACAATAAGAGGAAAAATATTATTATTATAGTTATAATAATGATATAACGTACTAAAAATTTATAGTGCAAAATATCTCCATAAAATTACGTTCATAAATAATAGTATTCTGATTATGTAACAATTATATCATATAAAAAGGCATGTCGGCCGAAGAATAGAAAGAAGTCCAGAGGAAAAACCGGGTGGTTCGGTACTCAGTAATATTGAAAGTCAGAAAGATAAACATTATAAAGTAATTCTGTTTTTTTGTTTTACATATAAGGAGATAACACTAGAATTTTTCTGTAAAACCTATAGTAGTCGCCAGAGACGTGCCAAGCATCTTCTGCGCCGTCGTGCGAAATACTGATAAGCACTCTCCTATTATATTAATGTCCTCTGTGATAAGCACCTTTATTGAGCCAAAGTATGATTACGTTAAATTATATCGTCTGTTAAGTTTTTGTCTCCGTTAACTCTTGAACTTAAGAGAATTGAACACCACGTTATACTTTGACTTTTTACATGTTATGAAAAAAGAGGTCTCGTTACAGAATTGACACTTTAGACTGTAATAGTTGCTCGTATGTTTTTTTTAATTGATACAAACAGTAAGTCCAGACACAAAAAAGTAATAATACATTTTTTTTTGCATCGTAACAAAAGAACATTAAGGTTAAAAAAAATTAAAATACGTGTAATCCAAATAAAAATAAAATATTAAAAAACAAAAACAAATAAAATTTATTAAGATAGCTCGCTTTTTTAAATAGACATTTTTGATGGAAAAGGGCGGATTATCTTATAGAAATTGCCCTTTTATAGCTTTTCTTTTGATTTGACTTGACTTGACAGTGCCTTTGACGCTTTGGGCCTTGTGTGCCGTGCCGCACGGCCATGCCCATATAGATGGCGCGTCCCTTGTAGTCACAGTAAAACAGGGGGCGATATAAAAGAACGTAATAGCCAACGAACACTTTACTCCTCTTATGTTGGCACTCATGCAGCGAGCCAAATTGCTTTTTTTAAAAATTAAGTTTATAATATTAAGTTACTTTATTAACACATATTTTTAACATGTATACTAATTATATTTGGATTGGGTTGTTTGTATATTTAAAGAAATAAATAAAATAAGCAGTGTTGCTCATGTCACATAGGTAATTATTCGACGTTCTATCTACGAATCTGCTGGTACTTAACTCTCGAGCAAATCGTGGCAACAGCAACTAGCATTGTAACTAAAACCTTGCTCTACCAGCGAAGACACTGCATTGTTGATGTATTTATTTCTCACAATGCTTATATAATATTATCAGCACAGAGTTCCCATGGCCTTAGATTATGTTTTAGTAAACAATGAGTTTTTAATTCACTTATTCATAAATTGTTAAATAATAAAGACAGATTAGATTGATTTACTCAGCATAATGATTAAAAAATCATTGTAGGTGGTAATTGTTTCATGTCTCACTATTATAAGTAAGATATTAGTACATTTCTATTTTTATCGTATTGCTGCATTACAAAAATGTAGGGTACCCAGATAAAACTGAATAGCTGTTACCTTTTCGCTACGAATAAGCACTTGATGTGCCATAATAATATATCATAGGGGGTCATACCTACTGATATCGGAGTTTATCAAATACTTAGATTTGTAGCAACATTCATTTTCTGCATTATAATATGTAGATAGATTAGAAATTAGGCTCTATACGTGCCAGTAAGCGACGAATATGTGTATGGTCGATTACATGGAGATCAAATACCTAGTGTATCTATGCAGTACAAGTATCCGAGGATATCATCTACGATATCAATGTCCGTATGTCAGCTTGGGTCCAATAGATTAAGGTGAATAGCGTTATTTGTATACAGTATAGCGTCGCCTGTACTTGATCGATACAAACAAGAACTGTACGTCGTGGAGATGAATATGTTGCATTCAATGTAAAATTCACGTGCAGGAATTGCGAAGTATTCTCACAACTGCAGCAACCGTTGTATTTATTTAACACAGAGATAAACTGAAACGAGGTGCCTCCGCTATGCGATTACATTTAACCACCAAATTATATGGGGAACATTAACTGTAAGCCACACTGATTCCACTAGGTTCTAATAAAAAGATTAGCGCTCGTGTAGACTATACCGCCGACCGACACGCGGTCGCCGCAGCGCCGCCACGGCACTGCTATTCGGTGAATTTCTGTTTATATGTTACGGGCAATTCGGCTAATCGGGCATTATTAATATGGACCGATCATTATGAATATGAGCTACCAAGAGCGTCGGTCAATTAGATAAATTAATTACTTTGGTCGGCCCATATTAATAATGTCCGAGGGCCCGTGATCCATTTAAAAGTCACGGAGATAAGGAACTGAATTTATCACTTGGACCGGACAGTATAAATACTTCCCTACTTCTAGCCGGACAATGTGATAAATTCTGTTACTTTTCCATAAGAATTATGCAAATGTAATTCATTTATTGGCGAGGTATAGTTATATGGCACTTTTATTTATTATGAACATATCCGATTTTTTTAATATAGGTTAGAAGGTAATGCGGGAGCTACGCATGGCTTCGCTCCTGCCTAAGCCTTCGTGGTTATTTTTTTATAACCACCCAAAATTCATCTCGTATTTCAGAAAATAAATAGAAGTACTATATAACTATACCCTAACCTCATGTAATAAATAAAAAAACTACAGTTCATCGGTGTTTTATTATATTGCCCAAGATAAGGTTGTTATTATTTATACTGATCGGGAAAAGTGATGCAGTTTTATTTATACTTTCCACTTGATACGGGCATTATGTATACCCGTATCAAGTGGGACCGACGGATCATTCATAGGGACCGGATTTATCAAATTGCCCGTAACATATACCCATATACGACGTACGCTGACCTCACATACCACCGGCCGACCGATGAGGCTCACTTGATGTGTGTGTGTCGGTGTCTTGTACACACGAGCGTAGGCTCAATAAGCAATTAATCATCTCAAAAAAAATCCTAACAAAGATCTAACATAACAAGTAAAGGACGCAAAGTGGAGAAGGAAAAGTAGTAATTCAACGCTACAATGATGATTATATTTTTAAAAAATGAAAATGTATTTGTACTAAAAGTTATTACTTTATTTCATTGGTTTCGCAATTTATAAACTAAACCTTATTTAATCAATTATAAACTTAACAACAATATCTATATAAAAAAACAACAATACAAAGCATCAGTGGGTACAGTACTCCATACTTCCTTACTAATACAGTATGTACACATACACTTCATTTACGTAACAGCTACTCAGACTTTTTTGGTAACTAAAAGAACAGGATCAGTTGGTTAAAGCTTTTCACCTATTTAATCAACTGATCCAAATACTCTGTGGCATTAATAACCGTTTGGATTCCAGATTCCAGAAGAGCAATCAGTCTTCAATCAAAACATTTGATATAATCGATAAATTGAAATGTGGTGTCCCTTGACGGCGCTTCACATACTTGAAAATGTTTTGAGCTTTCCCGGCTCAATTCATGGCAGAATGTTGTTCTAGAATAATAGCCGCGAATATAAAGAAACAATCGCATCGCTGTGGCTCAACATTATTTTTTCGCATCGCAAGAACGTACCAATCATTAAAAAAATAAAACAAATTATTACCTAAACGTTGAGCCACGATGAGATCACACCTTTGCTGACTGTTTAATATTACCAAAATTCTGCAGTCTTCTATCTTAACATGGCAAATATAGTACGATTTTTCCAACAAGCCTGATCTGGATTCCCAACAGAGACTTTTTATTTTAAATACACCAAGCTTGGGAGCTTAAGCTTGCTGAGTTATTTTGGGAATTGCCACGTGGTCTGCCGGGGTTGATCTGGCGTAAGCGATTTAGATTTAGGAGCATCTTTCACAACTTCTCGTTTTTGACTGGCTGCTATATTGTTATCACTCCTGTCCCACCCGTGTGATTCATGAATATGTTCGTGATGATCTGGAGAAGGAAACCACTCAGATATCCACACGGGCCTCCAGATTTTCTTAACACCCGGTACCCAAATATCCTTCCAATCAGGCACATAAATCTTTTTCCACGCTTCTTTCCATTCTAACTTCTTGTCAGGTACCCATATCAACTTTTTCGAGGGTTTCCAAATCTGTTGCCAAGCTTCTTTCCATATTAATTTCTTATCATCGATCCAAATCTGCTTCTTTTCTGTTTTCCATATTTGTTTCCATTCATCTTTCCAAACGAGTTTCTTGTCTGGTATCCAGATTTGTTTTTTAGCGTTCTTCCAATATTTTTTCCAAACTGGTTCCCAAATGAGTTTCTTCTTCCATAAATCATGTGATGTGTATTCCCAGCCGTCATGGTCTTTGCCAAGATATTTTTCACCTGGTATGCCAACCTTTACCCACTTCGGGACCCAAATCTTTTTCCAATCAGGCACTTGAATCTCTTTCCAGCCCGGCACTACGGTATCTTTCCAGACTGGAACAGTGATTTTTTTCCAATCAGGCACTTTCACCTCTTTCCAAGCAGGCACTTTTATCGGTTTCCAAACAGGTTTATAAATTTTTTTCCAGTCAGGCACTTTAATTTCTTTCCAAACCGGAACCTTTGTAGGGACCCAAACTGGTTTCCAGATTTTTTTCCAACTTGGTCGCCATATTTGTTTCTTAGCTTTTTTCCATATTTTCTTCCAACCGGGCTTCCAAATAAGTTTCTTTTTCCAGTAGCCAGGATCGTGATGATCTTCGTGATGCTCATGATGTTCATGTTCCAAATGATGTTCATCGTGATGGTGGTCGTGGTCGATATGATGTTCGATTACGTCATCATGATTCGAATGTAAGTCGCCATAGTCTTGAAATGGAGTCACAACGTCGTCCGTAGGTGGAGGATAATCATAACCAACACGTTTCTGGGCTATATTTTTATCATCAGACTGCTGTTCCCCCTGCTGCTCTGTTTGTTGATTTTGTGGTAGTAACGCCTTTCCCGTAACTAGAGCGATTTGTAAAATTACCCCCAGGGTAATCTGGAACAAATGAGACGTTACTTTATAAACAATGTATACAAACATTACCAAAAATAGGCTAATAACGCAAGACTTAACATAACGCATAGCATTTATTAGAATTGTACGCAAAATTGCAAAATTTCGCTTAGCTTTAAGTAAAGAAATTATATATTCTTAAACTTAAGAAAGTACTTGGAGTACTTTATTTTTTCATCTAAAGTTTCTACTTTGTCTGTCTTGCTAGTCATCATTATTACTTATTGCAATCGGAACAACCTCTTTACAGCCTGGAATCTACTCGTCTTTTTCTTTTCTTTTATTTATCCTTCACGTCGTCAAGTCTGCATTTCATGGGCCCACCTCGTCTTCAGGGCCAGACGGATGCGGTACGGCTAAACATTTGTACACCACATAACTAACCGGTTTTCATAAAACCTGCCCTTGCTAGTACCTATATACGACTCTTCTAGTTTATAAGCTATGCCACAGCTAAGAGCTCTGTCGCAGACGCAGAAGTTTCTACTATTATTTTATCATTATTTATATTAAAATAAAACCTATGAACAAATAGAAAATATAATATCATTCATAACAAACGTCGGTCACATTTAAGTGTTCCGAATTCGAATTACATAAATTAATATGGTTGCTGTTCATAGTCCCTTACGTAACATGAACATTATTTATGTGTATAACAAAAGAAAGTAAATACTAAACTGGTTTAGATCTAGACGGGTCAAACAAGTTTCGTCTCATTAAAGAACGACGACACGAGGAAGTATTTAAATCTAGTAATTTACTAATATACTTCCGGAAGTGTATGTATTAGTGTGCTCCGGAACTTGTGTGAACGTGAAAGTATCATATCGGATTAGTCAGTCAGTTATAGTACTACCATAAAACCATATCTAATGTAGCTAAAATAAATGTGAGACAATAATGAAGTCATTGCATAATTATGAGTCATTAATATGAAGAACCCGTTTACGAAATGTAACACATGAATCCATTCAATTACTATCGATTATGTAACACGATGTTTTGGACACCGTGAAGTGTGTCAGGTGCGCAGTAGATAGCTGTGGGGACGACCAAAATCATAATAAACTAAGGTTACGCATTAAGAGCATGTCCATCGCCTATCGCTTTCAACTTGTATTACATAAGAACATTATAGCACTGTCTGACTTCATTTGGAATCCTACATAACTAAGCCCTCATTCACTAAGCTATTATTACATATATCGCGTGGATTTTTGTGTTCTTTTTTTGAATAAGGGCAGCGCAGTAAGTTTCGAAATATACTTACTGTTAGCCCACGCCCAACCTCTTCTGTACCTGTTTCCTAAATCAGTGTTGCTATATGGAAACGAGACTCAAATACAAGATTTCGCAATTGTATTAACATTAATTTAGTTATGTGGTCATATTATGTAAAGACGCGGGGAGACTTTTACTGAAAGTTTAGATATACGTATTATTAGCATCGTTCACACTTGGTACCGGAGCTACAACGAAGGAGTTAAACCTCATTATGTAAGGGTGTTAATACTTTGTTAGTATATCGTCAAGGTGACCAAGTTGACGAATTGAGATGATGGATGAATCAGATTATGACTGTGATAATTAAGTAAGTGCACATTTATATTTCTTCAGTTCACTTTCACGCAAAAGTTACTTTGGAACAAAGCTTCTTAGTTTCTAATTTTTATTTGCCTTCTCGAGATCTTGGGTGAACCGATTTTATGTTTTTAGATATTTAATAAAATAGCAAAATTTTTAATCCTTGAAAATTTAAATATTTCTTTGGGTTACAGAACGAAATATACGCACGCGATGCACTGATTATAATATAAAAATAATACCTGCCAATATCATTCTTTATAAATTAAATATATATATATATATATATAATAAAATGACTATATATATATATATATATATATAAAAGGAAAGTCTTGCCCAACGCAGGATAGTATTATCTATTTTAGGATCAAAGATAAATATAAGTTATATTTAAATCTGACAGCCTAAAAAATTCCGGGGAGAAATAGCTAAGGGAAATTCCTTATTATTTATATCACGATCTTAGGATACTTTAATGTTGTAAAAACGTAATATAACACAAAATGTATTTGATACTTAAAGCAACAACAATACTTTCACATCTTAATCCGATTACCAAAAAGATACACTACCTGTCTCGTTAACATTACTTTAATTTAAAATATAATGTTGTACAATCCACGACGCTACAGATACGTTATACGTTACATCAATTTTAATGCATAATTTTAACGATATGCGCCGAAACGAGATCACGATTTTAACGCAATCAAAATGAGGAACTTATTTACATATAAACTACATTTAAATACTGATCTTGAATTGTGAGGTCACGAAGAATTTCATGTGACCTAAATAATGAAAAAAACCACTTAGAGGTTAACAATAACTAATTTGAATTGTTTATACACCCAAGAAATGATACCTGAGGCAATGAAAAGTTATAGATTTCTTTAATTATTAAGTTAAATAAAAGGTATTAGAAATTTAAACTTGGTTTGTAGTTTTCATGGACATCCCAGAAGCATTGCCAAAATAGGCTCGTCCTTAAAATAGAATAATAAACTATTACATAACTGAAAGTAATACTCGTAAGTATGCGGTATTCATACAACAGAAAAGCTTTTAAAAAAATGTAGTTGTTAATTACAGGTAGATTTGCTGATTTATCTATTAGTGGGGATTGTTTATTTCTTTCTTTATTTAAGGTACATGTGGGCGTCCTGACGGAATGCCTCTTATAGACCGGCGTGGTGGCAAGCCTTTAGCATGGAATGGGATCTGCAGTATCCAATATACTAAATACGGCTAGATCAGCCAGTTCGGCCGCGAAAACTAGTGATCACATAAGCGGTAACCTCAATGAGAGTTATTTATTTGAGCCGTTTGCCACTGAGATATGTGGAACATGAGGTCCTTAGGCTATGAGGCTCTACACAGAGCTATCAAACAGCTCATGGACTCTTCGAGTGATCAGAGGTCTGGTGCCTACCTCGGACAGCCTACCACTGTATCAATCCAGCAAGGTAACCCACTCAGTCTTTTAGGCAACTTACCCACAGAAGACGGTGAGCTTAGTCTCAGTATTCTACTTATAGTCTTGAAGGATTATAGTTAGAATACAATACAGACAAAGTTTTCTTTATTGTGTTAGCTTACAATATTTTAGTTTATAAATTATTTTTAATTAGTTTGCCCACAAACGTCATATCGAGCCTTTACCGCCATTTTATCATAAGCGACATTTGGTCCTAAGTATATTTTATGTTGCAAAAGGTATTTTAAACAATAGTTTTGTTTTAAAAGTTTCAGTAGTGCCTAATGTAACTAAAACTGAAAGTCTTAAAATAAATTAATAGTTTCAAATACTTGTCACAACAAAAAGTAGATTTTGATCCAAACATAGCCTACGATAAAATGCAGTTAAGGCTTGATATATTGTCGTTATTTACATTTAGACAGTAATTAACCTGGGCCTTCTTGAAGAGATCGCTCAAGAGCGATTGAGTGATAAGACCGCCCATTGTTCCCGTCTTATTAACATTTCTTACTGTGTACATAACTATGTACGTAGAGCTACGTTCCTAGCCTTAGGAAAAATGTTTTCTATTTGACTGTCCAGAATATTCATGTTAATTAATAAACCGTCAAGTTAATCTAAATGTTATTTAAGTTAATATGTTTAAAACATTTAGAACTTGCAAAAGAACCCTTATTGTTAATATTCAAAATCTAGTCTCCATTGTTAACTCCAGCACCACTTAGATTCGGGAAAGACACTACTTAATAGAAAATAAAATATCATTATTAAAAATTACAAAAAATATTGAAATATTATTAAAATTATTAATAACAGTAATAATTCTAATTGAAGGAAGGAGCGAGCTATTTTTATAACGAACCCTGGGCCAAAAGGACACTGAGGTTATTCATTAAATTTTTATTAACAAATATTAAAGAAAAAATATTTGCCTATTATCATTTTACCATTACACTAAATAAAGTCCGAAAGGGATATGTAAATTTTAACTTAACACCTTACGCCAATATTTACAATTGCTACTTAATATTACATGCACCAAAGACACGTTAGTTATTCTCACTTTCAGTCACAACGACAGTTCAATAATTATTTAATTTTATTTAAAGATTCTGGCAACAAATATTTTAATAAACCAACAGGTAAATTACAAATGCACACTTTCATAAAATTATATGAGTTACGGTTTTTTAAAAATAAATATGTAGTATTCCTGTGTAACATTAAAAAGCAAGTACAAAAAACTTTGATGTAATAAAGATTTTAGTTGCACTGTATAAGAAAAAAATATAAATATTTGTTATGAATGAAGTGACGAGGGTATGTATGTGAACACTGACCACTTGGCTCCAGATCCCTCGCATGGTGGGGCGGGGACGGCCGTTCCACTATCTAACACGCCGGAACTGTTTTACTCTATTAGTATAAGTTGTGTATGAGTTTATATATCACTGGGCCCACCCCATGCTACGGCCGGTGGGGCGCGCCTTGGCATTCACTTTCGCCGTCCACCCCGCAGCCCGTGAACTACAAACCAGCCTTAGAGTAGTCCCAGGAAGCGTGGGATTCTATATCACATAAGGATATACCTCACAACGCCCATAAGCGTCAAATAAGCTAGATGTACAAAGTGTCATTACGTCATGAATTAATGAGAAAAAGACTCAAAATTTATAGAAATATTGAAATTGTGTAGAATGTTATCAAAAGCATACATGTTTATTGTTATTATACAACAAACCCCACATCGTCAGTCTTACATGACATTGAATCATGACCACGAAATACGGACGCAATTAGTTTATGGAAGAGTTGTGTACCAATATGATTTGTCACCGACTTAAATATAGATTTTTTTATAACATCACCTATATATATAAAAATCAATTGCTGTTCGTTAGTCTCGCTAAAACTCAAGAACGGCTGAACTGATTTGGCTAATTTTGGTTTTGAATTATTTGTGAAAGTCCAGGAAATGTTTAAAAAGTGGGTAAATGGGTAAATATGAAAAAAATGCTTGGAATATAGTAAAAACAACAATTTCGCTTTCCCTTAGAAACTATTCCCACCTGTCAAACATTTGATGTTCGTCGTTCAGAAATCAAATTAAATTTAAAAGTGAAGTTTTTTTTCATTTCTTTGGTTATGAATGTCAAACATTTGATGTTCGTCCCGTCGTTGAGAAATCAACGTTTTTTTTATTGATTCTGAAGCGTTACGAAGTTTGCCGGGTCAGCTAGTATTTAATAAATACATTAATTATTCTTGATTTTATTCTGGACTGCTTCCTGTGAATTGCAATGAATCGTCTATGTACAATTAATTGCAAAGATTAAATTCTTACGGTCTTTTTATATTGAGCTATAGTAAATTTGTAGGCTTCTTTAATTACTCTAACTCAATATGAATAAGACCGCTTGAGTCCAGATTAGACTCGCTAAAAATCTCGTTAAGTTAGAACCTATCTCGGAGATTCCTTTTTCTCTGCAGCTTGACTACAGTAGAACTACCTAATAAGTAATTCCTGGGCTTCATCCAAAATATATAGTTTTTGAGAATATCTAAGATATCCTGGGATAATCAGCTGTGACAACACAGACAGACATCAGAATGCAACCGTTAGGGTTGCTTTTGACCTGTACCTATTAAAACTTGTTATTATTATTGCCATTGAAAGACCATACTTTTCCATCAAATTCTCCTAAGATAATAAACGGCTATCAATATTTTGTCTCTATGGAGCGACCTATGTTGGGTGTTTCTCTTATGGATAAAATTAGAAATGAGGATATCCGTAAGAAAACCAAGGTAACCGACATAGCTCGCAAAATTAGCAAGTTGAAGTGGCAGTGGGCCGGTCACATCTGCCGCAGGACCGATGGCCGATGGAGCAAACGAGTCCTGGAGTAGAGACCGCGTCTCGTTAAACGTAGTGTCGGACGCCCTCCAGCCCGATGGACCGACGACCTATGCAAGGTCGCCGGTAGGCGCTGGCTGAGGAAATCGGAGGACAGGTATGAGTGGCGCCGTCTTGGGGAGGCCTACGTCCAGCAGTGGACTGCAAATGGCTGACGACGACGAATATTTTGTCTCTATGTATTGATTAAATTATTGTACGTTTTTTTATTAATGCTAACTAGCTAAAATCCGTTGAGCAATTGCAGAATAAAAATAGGTGATTTCAAACAGTCTGACAGTGAAAATTCTAGCAGCTGTACTTAATTTGTGATTAGGCATTACAATGATAATTAATAGTAGTTAGGCAGTTTCCGCTTAAATATTCGGAATAAATTTTGAAATCACAGATAGTCACAATAATTGTATCAGTGCTACATAAGTATCGATTAAAATATTGAAACTATTACAAATAATAATGAAAGTTGTTTATCATATAGAGGTCAGTAAATATCATTTAGGTCAGATATTGGTATTAAATAGGTCTAAAGATGCATTAAACGTTAGTGGTGAAAAGCGTAAGAATAAAAGAAATAAAGAACCAGTTTTATTAATTAGGTATAATTAATATTCGTATAGCACAATTGAAATATATTTTAATAAAAGAATGCTACTTTGTGGTAAATTGAGAAATAAAATATTACGTATGTAGGTAAATTCGAGTTTTATAAGTTATTCAATATTGTTATCAGAATGGGCTCATTACAATGTAATTTTATATAGCCTTTTAAAAGTGCAAAGAAAACTATGTTTAATTAATACAAGGTGTTATAAACAGATCACAAAATATAAGATTTATAGGCACTGTATAAGTACAACACTTAGCTAGGTTTTGCACATAAAATATTTCATACAAAAAGAAACTTCCAATTTCTAAAAGTAGACATTACCAAAGCAATTAAAAAACCTACGACCTGTCCATAATGTACTTTTATACTTATCCCACATTAGCTGGGCCCGTAACTTATTTAACTAACTTATTTTGCGCGAGATTTGGGCTTTATGGTCATAATTGTCTTCTAAACTTCGTAAATAGATAACATTTCGATTATAATACTTAAGTTTACATTAAAACCAATGCAGTCCCTCTTTTCACCTAATCAGGACAAACTTTCAAATGAGAGACTAAGAGACAAAAATCTAAAAATGGTAATTCATCAACATCATATAATTAGCAGTTTTTACATACCTAATTATGTCATTAACTTTAATAGCATAGACAAAAATTTTAATTTTATTATGGATTACATTATTTTAGAGTAGTAATAGTTTGATTTTCAAATGCCCCAAGACATAACACATGCAAAATCATCTTTATAATTGGCGTAAATTTTTAACTACTCTAAATTACAGACAGCTACATAATATGTCTATATTTGAAACTTATACTTAAATTTCATAATAAATTTATTAAAACGCTTGGATGGAGTCTCGGTCAAAATGATTATGCAAATTAAAGTGTATTAAATTATGAAATTTATATCAATATGCGACATCTTTGGTTAATCCCTATCGATGCTTTTTTTTAAATTTTAATAGTCCTTAGATCCTGCAAATTATCCAAAACAAAACGGCTGCCTCATATCAATACTTAGTAACTGACAAATTTTTATATATTATTTTTTGTGGTATTTTTTATTAATTGTGTAAGTTTTAATGTAGCATCTCATGATTTTTCCGTACAAATTATTCTTTCGAAATATCTTCTATTCACAAATTCGTTAACTTACTTACAAAACGATTTTTCAAAAAATATTAGAGGTGTAAGTTATTAGATTTTGGAAAGGGATAATTCAAATATGAACTGATTTTAGAGAACTCATATACAATGATGATACCCGCCAGTCCATGTGCCCTTCTACCTACTCATAATATCACAACTATTTTTCTAAAACTAATTGAGAAAAGATCATCAATGTTATTTGGTAAAAATGTGCAATCTATTTCTCTCTAGCCAATGCTGCAACTTTAGCCGTCGTACGTGTATGTGAGGGATTTTTTATTTAATTTACATAAATTGTATTTTGCAGATAGACAAACATGTCTTCGATTATTTTGTCAGTCGTGAAAAGTGCGTATTCCCCTTACTTTACTTTTGAACAATGATGTGGAAAATTATTTTAAAGAATCGACGTAATGAAGGTTAAAAATTACTTTAACTAAAATTGGTTTGAACAATATGTGATGAATTTTTATGATATGGGATATTTTCGATTAAATATTTTTTACCGACGCTAAATGACGAAAACAATGGACGTGGTGAAACCAACAAATTGTGAGATTATGTAAAACGTGAACACAGGGAGTTTCTCCGGCATATAGCACTAAATACTAAATACATGTATAAATATAAGACGATGACTCTGAGCGATAAACTCGTTAATCATAAAAATATTTTTTTATAGAACTTTACTGAAGCAATAATTTTACAATTGGGTAATGAATATGTGACCTATTTACCAATAATTATTTTATTTACGGCAGATGTACATAAAAACTGTATTCGGCCATACTTGTGTTATGGATAATCATTATCACTTGCGTTCAGAGCGTTTGCTACGAAACCTGCAGGTCACTTTTCTACTTTTTGCTTTTTACTTTACGCGATCTTCAGCATCCCTAGTTTGAAGATCATTGGTACTCATGTTATTATACAACGGATAACTCTTGGACCGATTCAATATATCCAGTAAATAAAGAAAATTATACCAGTAACCAAACTCGGTACCACCGCGTTCCACTGAGATAGGCGACAATGTCATATCTAGAAAGTTCATTTAAAATAGCGGATGCTCTAGAATACTTTACACTTTTGCCTAATTTTTTTTTCATTATGATAAGCAGTAAAAACAGACGGACGAACGGAGTTTTGACTCACAAGAATTACAAAGTCATAAAAGTCATAACCCATTACGCTCATGCCAATCTTCTAATTTACTTTTGGATGTTTCTGTAAAAGAAACTGATACAATATTACTTAACAAAAGATGGCCACAAAATCAACTTTTTGTGTGCGAATCTAGATATCCTAAAACAAATTTTACATTTTATCTACATTTACACAAAAAGGTGTAAATAAATACAGGTTGGATGTGTGAATACAGTGAAAGTTTGTTACCGGGATATACCTCTAGGGCATAGACGAGTATTGCACATAAATATATTATGTGTTAATAAACACAAATTGTCAAGCAACTGGGCAAAATTAATTTATGTAACAAGACAGTGACTTGCAATAATCCATTTCTGTCTTAATTATTTGTGTCCGAGATGAATTTGGTTTAAACATCGATAGATTTCTAGATTGTAATGATGCCTAAATTTTGAAATATAAAATATTATTAAATTAATATTTTTATATGATTCCGTGGTCATATTATTATGATAAAAAAAGACAATACATGTTAATTACATCTACGGAAATCTTCACATTGTTTGCAGTTAATCTTATGCTTATATCTTATAACAAAACATCATGTTGAACTTGAATCAATCTTAATCTACTGTATGTACACGTACCTACAACATATATCACTGATCTCCAGCTTCGGCCTAATTTTGTCATCAGAGAAAGTATTTATACCGAGCTATTCACGATATGCTATTTAAAACTGTGGCAACCACTGGATATGCGTAGGGCTTTCATCATTCATATACTTTTTAATTACATTTTCTGAACCTTGCAATATATCCATATGAAATACACGCTCTAATGCTATCCTACATTATTTAATCACTGTGGTTGTACGGAAGGGATGACTTTGAGCATTAAGACCGCCCTTTGTACCTTATTGTAACCAAGTTTTTAAGGAACTATATAGTTTTAATTTACCGTAAGCAATACACAGACCGACTCTTTTCATTCATACATACATAAAAATTTAACTTAGGTATATGATTTAATTTAATTTATATGATTCTTGTTTTGACCTCTAAAATTATTATTGAAATCCGTTGAGCCATTTCAGACTGTTTAGAGTCAAAGAGTGACAAAATTATAAACATTATTAGCAGTATCCTTTTTAGTCCAGTCCAGTGTCCAATTATCTTGAGATTATAAACAGACACTTTACTTTAAATCATTAATTACATTCGATATACGATAATTATGTATGTTAGTTTTGTTATCGTTGTATTCTACATTCTATTCTGTTGTTCGTGCCTACTCCGCAAGGGAACTGGCGTGAAGTTATGTATTTATGTATGTATGTATTCTACATTAAATTTATAAACGTGATAATGCTATAAATGCATAAAGTAATCTTTTCAACAGTTGAATTGTCTACATTCGGGTGCTTAATGCTTTGCTAACTGCATTACGTATTGTAGGAGCCAATGTTTTCAAACTTGTAGTTTTTATTAATCGCGTTTTCAAAGGTCTCTTGTTTAAATATTCCAAAAACTCAAATTGAGACTATATATAGATATATAAAAATACGAACAAATTCTAGACAGTCGTCTATAATAGTTCCAGTTTTTCCGCATAGTAGAGGCGATAAGTATGGTATAATTTACACACGTTGTTCTAGAATAGTGGACAGTTGTTCGCATTAGGAAGTGGTTAGTGTACAGGAAGGCTTTGGCTAAACTTTCGGGTAGTAGCTTGGCGTGCAACGGTGTGCGACGTGTGACGAGAGGTGGCGAATTGTACGACATCAGCACCACTCACGGAACTTGCGAATAAGGTTACTTAGTAAAACGGGTCGAATGACTTTCTCACCGAGCTCGCGTCTTGCCACCCACCTTTTTCGCTTATGGCGCAGTTTACCGAACTGTTACGTAATAACGGATAACAACAAAACAATAAACCCAGAGTGTGCTTCATATTTATTTTATCCACACTACACCTTTATAAGTCAAAAAAGCCTCTAATTGTTTTAAATTATCATTGTGATTACTGTTTAGCGTATAAGGTACTCAATTTTTTTCATCTCTCACTTACATGTATTATGATGGCTCTAAATTTTGAATACTTGCATAACGGCCACACAAAGTACTTTCTTGTCATATTTAATACGAATAATAATCTCTTAAAAACTGATTTACTTGCTGATATCCAGGTACTGAACTGAGGAACTGACTGACTTCGAAATAGTCAATCGGGAATATTAAAGTCAATCAGACGTGGTACCGCTGACTTCCTACGAAGTTAGCACTGGCTTCCTGCGAATATGAAGTCAGTAGCTGGATTAGTGTAATGTAAACCAGCTATTAGCTATGACATACTGTTATAAAATGGACAGTACGAAATTGGAAGGGATCCGTATTTACAAGCTGGGCACAGAGCTCGATGTTTTTTTAGTATACTTTTTACATTTAAGGTATTGTTATTGATATATGTGTGCAAGCTTAACCATACAAATAAGAGCAGCGCGAGCGACTAGTGAGTCGACCACACTTGTGTTAAAACTACAATATAAAATACATAATATTTTCTGATCACGTAGTACTCCATAAATCACGGAGCATGCTCCCTTTTGCAATCATGCATGAAATCCGTGTCATTGAAGACGTCACTCCGTTATGTAGGTTGGGTGTAGTCACATTGATTATTGGTACTCTTGGCTTCACAATTTATATAACCTTTGTGGTGACACATGATAACACATTCGCTGAATGGCACCTGTAGATGGCAAACCTACTATAAGAACAATTATGCCATGATCGCATAAATATACTTATTATGGTGGGGCTTCATCTGCGATCATATATAGCATATGGCAATACGGCAAAGGGTTTAATGCGTTATTTGAAATGCGACATTGTTAATGATGTTATATAACGACAGATAACTTATTTATATTGTTTAAGCACTAATGTGGATAATCATTAACGTAGTTATTTTTTAATGGTATAAATAAGACGCATTTGATCATAGTCACTAACACTAATGCAGATGGAGAGGGGGGGGGGGGAAGGGGATTTAAGAAACATGGCTGCGAAGCAGACTTTGTTTCCTAAGAATCAACTGTGTCTGAATTATATTGCCTTATTCTAAAATAATCCCTATAATCTGTTAAAACCTATATATAAACTGGGATACAGGAACAAATCCTAAGATTTGTTATCGTTAAATATCTATGAAGATACATTCTAAAATAATCTTCAAGCAAATAGGTACCACGCGAAACACGAGACTTCAGTAGATCCTAGTTTTAACTAAATTGTTGGTCCTTGACTTATGACAAATAAGAGTTTTTGTTGCAATGCAATATCTCAGATTTCAAAAGAACAATTGTGCTTTACTATTTAAACACACAATTCTTTTATAGAAACAGTCAGTATACAATACAACAACTGTTTATTTTAAAAAAATGTATACGACGTATCAAACTGTACAAACAAATATTACTTTTCAATTTCCCGCCCAAGAAGGTACGATTCTTATCGAAAATAAGACTAGACGGTTCAGGATTACTTTGAAATGATTTTTTTAAAATAAGTATGCAAACTTTTTAGATTAAATTATATAAATATGGAGAGACTGGCTCTTAATCTCAAAAAAAAGGAATATTTAAAAATAGAACTGCAGTAAAACAAATGAATATAGCCGGGAAAAGAAAATTTACTCGTAGTATCAGATTTGCGTGTTATTTATAGCAAAGTTTTAAATTGATTCTCATTGATTTTTTATTCTTTTGTCAATTGAATTATTGTTACCAGCAGAATTGTTGGGTTAGTTTTTTAACTCATCGAGAGTTTTTGAACCATAATATGGATACTTCGTCCGAACAAGCGGCTCAAATTGTAGCATTGGTGCGGGAGGGCTTGGATCAACGAACGATTGGTAGAAATTTAAATTTAAACCAGTCTACGGTTTCTAGAATATACAGAAGGTTTGTGGAGACAGGTTCTTACAGAAGGAGACGTGGTACAGGCAGGACTCGAGCAACTACCGGTCGTGATGACCGATTTTAATGAATAATGCCCTTCCAATCCCACCATACACACAGCATCATCTTGTTGCGAGTTAACCCGGGTTTCACCACAGTCTGTGAAGCCTGAACGGCCTTTGACCACGATCTTTTTCGCACGTTCTTGTCGTACGTGATCCACTTTTCATCACCAGTTATCAGCTTCTTCAAAAATGGTTCGGTTTCATTACGTCGTAATAAAGAATCACAAATGAGTACACGGTTCATTAGGTTTCTTTCAGTGAGCTCATGAGGCACCCAAATATCGAGCTTTTTTGTGTACCCAGCTTTTTTCAAATGCGCTAAAACCGTTTTGTGGTCAATTCACAGTTTTCCAGCTACATCGTAACTACTAATATGCTGATCTTGCCTCACTTTTTCAAAAATGGCATAAATTTTGTCCGTAACAGGGCGACTAGAGCGACGTGCATCTTTGATATCAAAATTTCCGGATTGAAAACGCTTAAACCAAAATTGCGCTACTCTCACAGATACTGCATTAGGTCCATAAACATCAAAAAGTCTCGCGGCTTGTGTTGCATTTTTACTTTTTTTGTAGTAAAATTTTAAAATTATCGAATTTTTTCATTAGATTCACTCATTTTAACAATAAGAAAAACATAATAAAACTACGTTTAAACGGTTTTAAGCGCGGTAATTTTATTTCATTTTGGCTTTTCCGACGTTTCGGCCACTTTTCAGTGGCCGTGATCACGGAAGACAAAAATGTCAAGTGTCAACGAGTATTGTTAAAGTTTTATTTAGCCTACCGCCAACTTGTTAATTTTAATTATTTAATTTTAATTCTGTTTATTATTTACTCTATGGGAGCCTAATCTAATTTCCTACCGCTTCGCAACATGTTATGGCTTGAAGAGAAGAAGCGGCGCAAGAAACTCTTCAGCAAACATGCCTAGCTCTAATAATTTTATATAATATTAACAAGGGTGGAAGGAAAAATAAAAGTAATTATCAGTCAAGTTGGTTTGTGTTCCGTTGTACGCAGAAAGAGGAAGAGCTCACAGTGTCTTGAGGTCTGGCAGCTGGTTTTTGCTGGGTTTGGGTCTCAATAGTTTTGATGATTGGATCCCAAACAGGTGGTACTTGCCAACCATCTTCTCTATTGAAATTTGGGTGTTTTTTGATTTCAATAGCCTCACGCATCATTCTAGGTATGAAACGATTCTCTTTCGCGAGGATTTGTGGGTTATCAAATCTGATGTAGTGCTTGGGTTCATCCAGCGTGTGTTCACTGATCGCAGACTTCCTAGACCTTGTGTGTTTCATGTTAGCAATGTGTTCTTTTACTCGTGTTTTTATGCTCCTCTTTGTTTGCCCAATGTATGACAATCCACACTCACAATCAAGCTTTGCGTGGGTGCAGGGGTCTACAACCACTTTGCATAAGGTGGGCCCCAGCTTGCCTGCTGTACTCAAAATATTACATTAAAAACTTGCCCCGTTTCAGATAATATTATAGACCTTTTGTATTATTATGACCAAATGTGTTGTTGTTTATGATTGCTTAAAACTCATAATGTATTATTTTGTCCACTGAAATCAACTTTTAGAATATGTTATTTATGAGCCTGAAGCTCAAACAGAACCTTCAGAATTTCACATTAATTCGTAGGTTTCTCTGGCTACGCATTAATTAATTGATTAGTTCACTATTGTAACGTGGTGTGTCGCTACTCTAGCAAGAAGTGCTGCCCTCTATCCATCAGTGGAATTTACCGCATCCTTTCAACGTTCGACGAAATGTTCACACTCAGTCAACGAAGCCCAGCGAAGCGCTTGGTGGCGGTCGTTGGCTCAATGTGTACCTAGTATAAGCTAAAATGATATTTCCATGGACCTCTATAATAGGGACGCGACATATTGTTCTATACGTACAATTGCTTATACAAATAGCATCCATTTTGAAGGCACACACATAAACATATATCTATCTCGTTCTTACTCAGCACTGTAACTCGCAGGAAAACAATATAACAGTATTTCAGTGCGTACATAAAGTGGAACATGAACACGTAAATACCTAATGAGGCCGAAAATCCGCCATGTTTAGCGCACCAAATGTCATTATCTGTCAGTGCAGCCGGTACTTGTCTTGTCAAAAAGTCGTGGTATAAATAAAAATAACTAATTATCTTTCAATATTTTGCTTGTGATTTACAATAATTGAAGCCAAATAAATAATTACGTCGCAGATATGCCCGTGTGTAGTGTAATAGGGTGCGGCATAAGAAAAACACCAAATCAGTCATCTTTAACCATATACAGGTACGCTGTAAATAACATTAAAAATATTGCTTATTTTAATGTTGCCGGGAAAATAAAGGAAGATTTTCATTATAATTAGCAAGGTTCTTATGTGCAGTTATAGGTCATGAATGGATTTAACTTATTTAACTATATTTTTACGCTTAAATAATGTTAATTTATTAGCTGGGGTTGTACATTATTTATCGATTTTGATATCGATATAATATGATTGCTTATATAAAATTTCTTATTTTATCATTCTACCCCGATTAAAACATACAAAAATAATAATTAAAACATATTTTATAGGATCCCAAGAAATGAGTGTATAAAGAAAAAGTGGCTGGAAGCCATTGGAATGGAAAATATAAAGCCAAATGCAAAATATATTTATATTTGCTCGCTACATTTTGATGATAAATGTTTCAACAAAATTCTGGATGTGACTCGACTACGAGATGATGCCATGCCCTTCAAATTTGTAAGAGTAAGTTAATACTGTATATACTTTTATAGTTAGTATTGATATACTTTTTTTAATTATATACATATTTTAATACATACATATTATTTTATAACAAAACGTGCTATAAAAGGATCAAAATTAATATACAAGTTTTACATAGTGGGACGATGATCAGCAGGATAGTCGTTGGACTGTCGGCTTATTATATAATTCCTGCTCCGTCTTCGCAGTCGAAGGCCTTAATATGTCTTCTCGTGCCTCTCACCCTCATGGAGACTGCTCGTATAATTGAAATTTGTACTTTCTCTTTTAGCCTTTGATATACTTGTTGCTGCTACCTTATTACTGATATGCTAGTTACTAGTTGTAGTCTATGCCATTCTCATTCTATATAACTACTTAAAAAAACTTATGGGTTTTGTGGCTGTGATTCCATCCAAGAAATGTATTTACCCAATTTGAATGATAATGTCATAATTTAAGCAAATTTTATGAAAAAAATACTCTGGACACAATTATTCTAAACTAAGTCAATATTTTGCAGCGACATGCCAGCCAACATAAAACTGGCATATTAAAAGAAAACCAGTTGGAAACAATTCCTGTTTTGGCCGGTCCTGACACCTCTACCTTGGTAAATGCTGCACATTTAAGGACTCTGCTGTTCTTTAGCTTCAAGAGATGTTAGATTTTGTATATACAGACTCTTTATAGTGAAGCTATTGAACCTACTTATATAAAAGTAATATGCTTTGACATCTTTAGAGGAATAAACCAAAACTGATGGTGTCACTTTTTTGAATTTTGTATTCCATGTAAAACATCTAAGGTACAAATAAAACTCATATTATAAACTTATGCCTTTATTAGATTTACTTTAATAAAAATTATTGTAAATTCGTTAAATTTTTAATAATTAAGTGATTTTAGAGCGGAAGTCATAAGGAATGACGTTTTTTATTAAATAAATGTTCTGAAGGTGTTTTGTTTTTTTTTATCACGCGGCCCTTAATAAGTTTAAAATTTGAATCACTCTCACTGGTGCAGCGCACCTATCTTGAGGTGCGTTGCGGTAATGTGTTACGGACTTTAGAGTTAGCAACACAATTAAAATAGATTGTAATAGAGAGGTAAGTAGTTTAGACTACTTACCTCTCTATTACAATCTAATCAATCTGTTTTGGATATCAAAATAAGAGTACGTGTTTTTCCTATGAAAAACACGTACTCTTATTTTGATATCCAAAACAGCATAGCTAGCTAGCATGCTAACGTTTTATCGCCGACATAAAGCTTCCATCCCTTTCCGGCATATACGCAAGTGCAAGCGAGACGGCAACATACGAAACGACGATAAAATTTAGCATGCTAGAGAAGGGCAGATGGCACTGTACTACGCCATATGTTTATGTTTTGTGGTCACTGAGTTGTCAAACGACAACTTTATCAAATCAGTGTAGCAACTTTTAAAAATCGTCATATCGTTTACTTGATATATTTGAAACATGAACTTGTCTTAGATTTCACACATCTAAATCAAAGTATCTTTGCACATAACAATATACTTACTTCCTATTAAAGTATAAATTCTACAAATAATTAATACTCAATAATATTGAAAATAAAATGAGCCAAGGACGTTTATCGATAAAACCTAATAACATTAAAATCTTCTGGGCAGCACTAAAACCGCCATGTTTAGTGGCCAGATGACGTCACAGTGGCACGCATTTTTTATTGACGTTTCATTTCCATAGGTTTCCTACTTCAGTGATTAAGAACGATTTGAAGTTCTAGATGTTTTTTTATTTAAATAGTATCATACACAGAGATGTGTACCTTCTGATTTATTTTACAAAAGTAACACGTTCAAATAGTATTGAAGCTGGACAAATAATCAAGAACGATTTATTAAACTGCTCGGGAATCGTTTTGTATGACACACATTTCAAAATCACAATAATATGTAGCGAGAGAAATTTAAAAAGCAATTTAATACATTTTTAACTAAAATTAATAGTTAATAGCTTATCCACGGCTTTTAATTACTGCTTTAATTACACCGCTGAGGCATTGACTCTATTAATTTTTGACATTTCGCAAGAGAAATAGAGTTCCATTCTTCTAAAAAAACTTCGTACAGCTCTCTTAAATTCCCACACTGTGTATTTAAAACCTTTTTCTTTACTTCGAACCAAAGATTCTTATTGGGTTTAGATCTGGGCTGTTAGCTAGCCAGTTTAAGACAGAAACTGATTGAGCTGTAAGAAATTCCTTTACGATGCGTGCAGTGTGCTTTGGATCATTGTCATGCTGGAATGTCCAAATAATCGGTAGAACATCTTCAGCATAAGGTAATCTTGTTTCTTCCAGTATACTTTTGTATTGGAACTGATCCATGTTACCTTCTATCAACTTTACAGGTCCAACACCATGTCCAGAAAAGCACCCCCAAATTTTCACATTTCCACCACCGTGCTTTAATGTAACTTTCATGTACTTGGGGTCGAATGGTGTATTCGGGGGACGTCGTACATATCGTTTTCCATCAGAACATACACTGCTTATTTTCGTCTCGTCAGAAAAAAGTACATTTTTCCACTGTCGCACAATCCAGTTTTCATACTTTCTCACAAATGCAAGCCGGGCTTGCCTGTGGCAAAGTTTTAACATGGGTACCTTTTTTGCTATCCTACCATGCAATTTTTCTTCTACCAAACGTCTTCGAATAGTGCGTACTGAGATTGCTGAAGGGTTGTTTTCACCAAAACATTCTTTTCTCAGCTCATTGGACCTTTAAAAGAATTTTGTTTTGCCATACGAACGATGTTTCGGTCATCTTGAGGAATTGTTTTTCTCTGTTTAGATACACGTGGAACATTCGAAGTAGTTTGATAGGTAGCAAAATGCTTAATAGCGTGGAAAACTATCGTTTTTGAACATTGCAGATGGTCGGCTATCTTTTTAAAAGACCAATTCTTCCGGCGAAGTTTTATTATTACTTCCCTTGTAGATTTATCACAACTTTTATTTTTTCCCATTGTTTTTTCATAAGAAGCAATCACTTTTAATCTTTTACAGCACTAAATGGCGCCAAAATTATACAAACAGTAACAAATCGACGGAGTGTTCTCTATTTAATTTTGAATAAAGGTATAAACTATTTAGCGTTCTTAATTACGTGACCAGCCAGTAAATAGGAATACTAGGTTTAGTAGTGTAAAAATTTTGTTTATTTATTTTTTGTTAATCATATCAATGAATACAGCGGTGTTATAGAAGTTTTACGATATCGAGAGAAATAAAAAATTGCATGCATGATGCAATTAGTTTTGCGTCTTAGTTTGAAAAAAATCTTCACTTTAAATCAGCGTTCTTAATTATATGACTACCACTATATGTAGTAAAAATAAAGAACAGCATCATTTACATGTGGTCAAAGAATTTCAGATATGAGATCATATATTTATATAATAAATATATGATAGTGTAGTTGGGGCCTAAAAAATACTTCACTTCACTTCACTTTTTAAAAATTGTGTCTCCAACGCACTTGGCATTGATTTTGCTAATATCAAAGTAAAAGCGACAGGTGATTATTAAAAAAGCAATAAAAGCTTAAGAGACAAAAGAGGAAGCGATAATTTTGAACGGTGCTCGATTTCTGAAAACCTGAGGACATAATAAACCGTAATGTTAAACTGAACCCAAACCTTACTTAGTAATGTTATTGATTTAATAATTTAGTGTAGATTATACTTAAAATAAAGTTAGTGTAGGAGAGTTAAGGGAGGTTTAGTCAGTATTATAGATAGATATTATTTAGGGATAGAAATTTACTTAAAATATATACATGTTTACTATGGACTAATGTCAGGAGGTAATTAAGATTGGTGGGACGGGGTATATCTGAGGGTAGAATGCCATATATATGGGTACAGATATAAGGGCAGTAAAAGAAGATGTGTTCTAATGACCCTTCGTCCAGGCCACACTCACAAAGAGAGTGATCGCGAACTCTTATTTTAGCTAAGAACACGGGAGAACAAACGTGACCTAGTCTCAGGCGGATTATAGCCATGGTTAATTTTTTTTATCAACTTCGGAAACGTGAGAACCTCGAGGTTCGATTGATGTGTGGTTGCAATTGGCCATAAAACCTGTAGTGGTCTGACGAGATTGCTGCCATGTGTCATTCCATGAATTGAATATGTCATTTTTGGCTGTGAGACGGAGGTCTCTGCTAAAACATTTGCTATATTTATCGCATCCTATATGGACAGCTTGTTTAGCACGATTATCAGCGATCTCATTACCATTGATACCTGCATGACCTGGGATCCATGCCAAAACTATTTCGAGTCCTAGATCATGGCAAGTCTTGAGAGAACTTTTGATTTTTAATGTCAGGAAGAAGTTTTCTTTTGTACGAAAGGGCAGTTTAGATAAATCCTGAAGGCAGCTAAGGGAGTCTGTTAAAATTAAACATTTGCTGAGGTGCTGTGATTTGATATATTGAATGCCCTCCAAGATAGCAATAGCCTCACCAGTAAATACAGAACTGTGTGGAGGGATTTTATAGTTGAGAATGATGCTAAATTCTGGAATCCAGACAGCAGTTTTTATAAAGTATCCTGTTGAATATTTGGTTAGCTCCAATGGAATTCTTTCCGACACCAAAATTAAATATGATTTTAGGTCGGAAAAGTAGATCATCAAACTCAGTTTGGAAGATGGGATTTCTGTAATTTTGGTAAATACCAGTAGAGATTTAAAGATTTTTGGTAAGATTTGATTAAGGGGGGGGGGGGCGGGGGATGGGTTTTGTGGTTCCAATAGGGTGAAGTTGTTACTAATTCATGAAGGTCACTAAGGCTAATCAGGAGAGGATGGTGAGAAAGTTCAGTCTATAAAAAAACCGATCAGCTAGAAATTGACTACGTAGTGCAAGTGGGGGCTCCAGGCACTCCACTTGCAGAGCATTGGTGGGAGACGATTTCATTGTTACAAGGTTCCATTAGAAAGCTGCCGTAATCTATGTGACTGCAAACAATAGCGTTATATAGTAGTTTTTGACAATATGGGTGCGATCCCCATTTAATGCCTGAAAGAGCACGGATGACGTTTATATTTTTTTCAATTTTCTCACAAACGAAATTTAGGTGAGCAATACCAGACAATTTAGGATCCAAATGAATCCCTAGAAATTTTACTTTGTCTTCTACTTTGATAGGGTTGTTTTTGACATTTATATCAAGCATGGGAGTTACTCTTTTCCGTGTAAAAATCATCGCACTGCTTTTAGCAGGAGAGAGTAAAAGCCCATGATCTGTTAGCCAACCATTAAGATAAAAGAGACCCGAGTTCACGCGAGAGTAAGCATCTGGAAAAGAGTCTGAAATGGCATACAAAGCGATGTCGTCCGCATATTGAAGTATCTTACAGAAACAGTTCATTGATGTGTCTGTATTAGCAGTGTAGACGTTATAAAGGATAGGGCTAAGCACCGATCCCTGTGGAAGGCCCTTCCAGACAAGTCTAGGGGGGAGATAGGTTCCACAGGAACGGACCATTATTGATCGCTCCGAGAACAAGCTATAAATGAAATTTACAATCTTCTCTGGTATACTCAGCTGTAGCATTTTGTGCCTGAGTATAGAGAGATTGACATTATCGTATGCGGATGATATATCTAAAAAACCCCAATAACATGTTCATTACGGGAGAAAGCAGTCCGAATGTCCGTCACAAAGAGATTTAAGCTATCTAGAGTCCCCAAACCTCTTCTGAATCCAAATTGGCTATGTGGCAAGATGCCTTGGTTTTCTACTATCCATTTCAATCGGTTTTTTATAAGCATCTCCATAATTTTGGCCAGGACTGAGGAGAGGGCAATGGGTCTGTATGAATTTGGGTCTAGAGGACCTTTACCAGGCTTTAAGATAGGGATAATAATTTGGGTTTTCCATGAGTGTGGTATAGAACCTGTTTCAAAAATAATATTAATTAATTTAAGAAAAAATAGTTTAATAGGTTCTGTAGATTTAGTAATAAAAGAATAAGGGATGGAGACAATGCCAGGAGAGGAGTCACGGAGGTGGTCTAAGGCGCCACAGAGTTCATTATAAGTAAAGTCATTATTCATTTTGTTAGTATGTTTACTAGAAACGGGGGAGGGGATATCTAAAAGATAAAAAATCCTTCAATGTGCGTGGTCCGGCCACGCACTTATCCAATTTGTTCATTGGGGAAGGAGGTCCATGGGAAAGTTTCTGAAATTGTTTTTGTTGCTATCTGCTGATTTGTTGAAGAATATTTAATTTTCATCGGCGATGCGTACACATTGAACCAACGAACGTTAAAACAATAAATTATATTTCTACGTTTAATGCATTAACTATCGTATCCTAAGGCTAATACTTTTATTTTTATGGTTATGTAATAATTTTAAACCTAAACCTTTTATATGAGGAAAATAATTTATAATCAATATCCGCAATATTCCATCACTGATGGTGTAATGTATATTTAATTTTAATACTTTTAATATCCAAGTACATATCTATCGGAAATGTGTAATAAAGGTACACGAATATCTGAGCTATTCAAAAAAGCAGTTGCTACAACTAATTGTTTTGATCAGAACCTTAGAAAGGTAACATTTTTAACATACTACTTTAATTTCCTGTAATTTCTTAGTGTCCCACAGGGTGTGAAGCCTCCACTCCACACAAATTGATTTTATCTTCAAGTACCTATTACCTACGGCAAACCTCTATCTGCAGCTCTAAATTAGAACTAAATGTAGAAAATAATTTACTAACCTTAGTGTTTGAGCTCAGTAAGCTGAAGGTTTGTTCATACTTGGTGAATTAGCATTCAACATGGTTAGTAATGCAGCCATGCATCTTCTTCACACAGGCCCGGAAATATGCTTGTCATTAGCAAGTGGTTCACTTTTGTTTCACATTCAACTATGCAGTTTCCTTAGAACATTTCTCCTAAGTACAATAAAGATCTGGCGGCAACTTGTCACGAAGGGTTCTTACTGGGACTTATGACATTGGGCTGTTTAAGAAGAACATAAGATAGGTACTTATGTTCATTTCAAGTTTCTAAAATACATCCATCATAATCTCCATAAACATCAAAACGGACTATGAAATAATTATGTCTAGTATCAATATTCAAGGCCTTGAAGAGGAAAGAAATAAATAGCTTTCATATTTATGTTTTATATATAAATACCACCTATAAAATTGTAACCTTGATCACAAGTGCTAAAAGGAGCTAAGAATTTTGATTTACATTTCAGGTAAAAGTCATAGGCTGTGGAAATGGAAGGATGGTTACTCAATTTCAAGTAGCGCCTGAACATTTAAATCAAAGAGGGACACTTCATGGAGGGTTTGTTGCTCACTTGGTTGACGCTATATCCACATATGCATTGACAAGCAATGAAAATATTGAAACCAGAGGTGTCTCCATAGACCTTAGTGTAAGGTATGTTCCATGATAGTACTACTCAATGCTTAAAAATTATATATACTTTTGTAAACCTATGTTTTGAAGTGAAACTTCTTCAGAATTATTGTGATTTAAAACTTGAAGAAAGGAAAAAAAGCAACAATAAAAGTAGATAATGAATCATTTAAACACTATGCTCATAAGGATAGAGTTGGAAAAATTTTAAAGTTCATAAATCAAATTGAAACTAGAGTATTTGTTTTTTATTTTAGTTATCTTATGATATGATGATGCCTCTTCTGTCATTTGTTTGAAGTGAAAACATGGAATCTGAAATTATTCAGATGTGTTAAAATATATCCTAATGAAATGAAATATTTTGCATTAAAATATGAAATAATTTTTGAGCTTGGTAAAAATATTATAAAAATTATATACCTTATAATTATGCAAATACTCTGTATTTATCTCATTGTCAGTATACATAGTACTTGAAAATAATGAGAATGAGCTTAAATTCATTTGTTTTTTTAAGTTAAATATTCATACTTGGCATTCTTGTAAATGAATAAGATGCACTTGCTATTAAATATACAAAACTGAAGTGATTAAATATTTAAAAACATTGACATATCTATATAGATATGACTAGTTATATAACTGGCCATAAATACTGTTACACAAAACCTTTTGTGATGGTGATGAGCAGAAGGTGATGTCAGGAGCCTTAAGAACAGACGAGCTTGCATGACAAGAGTTATGAATGTCAAAGAGGCAAGTGAGGTGTGTAAGAATAAGCCTAAATGGCACTCTGTTGTTCGTGCCTACTCCACAAGGGAACTGGCGTGAAGTTATGTATGTATGTATGTACAAAACCTTTTAATATTTTCAACTTTTTAATTATTTTGAGTTTGGAACACATATATTATTTTAAAAGCTTCTTTCGATGTTGCGCCATTTCACATATTTTTTCGTGTTCATTATCAAATTACAATATAGAATGGGGTGTTAAAGAAAATAGGATTGCAGTGATCGCCTTGTACAAAGTGGGTATGGAGCCGTCAGTCATATTCCAGACACTTCAAAAGCTTGGTATCAGCCCTATGTTTTTTTTTATTGCAGGAGTTCAGCAGACAGGCAGACGGTCCACTTGGAAAGCGGTTACCATCGTCTATGGACATTTGCAACACCAAAGGTGCTACAAATGCGCTGTTGCTCTCTTAAGGGAGACTGGAACCTGGCCACTAATGCCAGAACACAACTCAAGGTTGTTTTGGCGACATACTTTAGACCAGGGGTGGTAGTCATCCAGTCGGGCAAATGCCCTACCACCTAGCTGTGGGTTTTTTTGTCGTCTCTTACGACAGGCCGCCTGGCCACAGGAAATTATATTCTTTCTCCATTCCTGCACGGATAGAATATCGTATATCGTACTATCAACAGATGCAACAACACTTCGTCTGTCGAAGACCAGAAAAGATCGGGGCGGCTGCGTGCTGTTAAAACTACAAAGGCTGTTAATGCTGTTAAAGCCAGAATTCGTCGAAACCCCATTAGGAAGCAAAAAATCTTATCGTGAGAAAGGAAGATTCCCACTAGGACTGTCGCGTATTATAAAACAAGGCCTGAAGCTTGGTGCTTATCGTCCATATACAGGATATGCCCTAAATCAATGTTTACAATTAAAGAGAGTGGATCGATCAAAACGCCTTCTGTCGCGATACGCAGGTGAAAGGCACAGAAATATCCTCTTTACCAATGAAAAAATGTTCATGATTGAAGAATACTACAATAAGCAAAATTCTAAAGTGTACGCTCACAGTTCTAAAGAAGCTGCTCAAGTGGTCGGAAAGGTACCACATGGTCATCATCCTGCGTCAGTGATGGTTTGGTGGAGTTTGGCTTGATAAGTCAAGGAGTCAACCAAACTACATTTTTGTGAAAAAGGAGTGAAAACTTCAGCCAAAGCGTATCAAGATACAGTCTTGGATCATGTTGTGAAACCTCTCAGCAATACACTTTTTAAAAATATACTGTGGGCTTTCCAGCAGGACTCTGCACCTGGTCACAAGGCACGAATTACCCAAGCCTGGCTTGAAACCAACGTTCTGGACTTTATAAGAGCTGAAGACTGGCCCTCATCTAGCCCAGACCTCAACCCTTTAGACTTCAAATTATAGTCAATTTTAGAGGACATGACCTGCTCTAAACGACATTGAGTCTCTTAAAAAATCTTTGGAGCAAGTAGTAGCGAAATTTCCCTTAGAAACAGTATGTAAATCCATAGATTCAGGGCCAAACAGATTAAAGACCTGTATAAAAGCCAAAGGTGGCCATTTCGAATAGAATATTTTTTATTTTTTGCTGAGACTTTAATAAATATGTAGGTATAAATTTGAATAATATTACATTACTTCATTAAAACAAAAATCATTTTCATTTGTAACAGAACTTATGGCTGGACTAGGTAGTTGTTATCCAGAAAGTATTGTGCACAAATTAAATGTACCTTGACAGAAGAGAGCTGCGAGCTTTATGAGTAAGTAGGTTGTGGCTAGTATTAACTTTTATTACAACTGATACTTTGTAGTGGGGAAAGATATGCTAAGTATCTGATTCTGGATAACATGAGCAAGAGGACAACATCCTCCTCTCAATTCTGCACAAACCATGTCATGAACCTTAAAATAGTGTTCTGTACAAGATGTGAGAGAGAAGTGTTTGAACTTCAACAACACATTTAAGTTTTATTTTTGTGAGCAATAGGCTACTCTTTGTATAAACCTTTTGAACTCTCCAGAACAATGTATCATTAGGTTACTGACACACATGCTTATTAAGCATGCTATGAGTTTGACACATGACCATGAGTAGCAGTTACTCTTTAGTGGAATACTTAAGAAGCATTGTGCATCAGTACCCTTACTCATTGATTTCTTGGATTTTGCTGATATGTTATTCTTTTGATTTCTAGCTTCCTAAGTGCTGCAAAAGAGGGTGATAGTATAGAGGTTGAAGCTATTACAAAGAAAACTGGAAAGAAAATAGCTTTTCTTGAAGTAGAGGTACGGAACAAGGATACAAACCAAATATTAGCCACAGGCAGGCATACAAAGTATATTGGTGTATAAAATACAGCCACTATGATGTCATCACTATTTGTTTTAGTTTGCTATTTTGAAACTTATGACAGGCGTCTAATGTATAATCAGACAAATCATTGTGTATATATAGTCTTGAATTAGCTTGTTTAATAGAAATTCTATGACAAATCATATTTTTTTCTAATTGTCTGTCACTTTTCTCAGAAATTACTGAATATTATAAACATAGGTACAAAAATTATGCAAAATATGTAATTTATGTGCAACGACATAATGTTGTAGTGAAATAACGTACAAATAAAGATTTAAATTGTTAATTATTGTAAAGATATTTGTATTGAGCTTTTTATTTATTTACATTGGTGGTGAGATATCCACTTCCAAAGTGGTAAAAATTATGTCTCCCCATCTAACTTATAAACTATATAATGGATAATTCCGACTTAAAATTGCAGAGCCTAAATATACTTCATACTGAAAGTGCTCTGAACAAGGTACGTTAAAGTAGTCCTTGATATGTGGCATTTTTTTTGCAATTACACACACGATTTTCATTTTCTAGATTAATCATATCCATGTTAGGCTATTCATTGCCCTCACAAAATCCTTTGATTTATGTTACATATTACGTACGTATATTACCTCTACGTTGTCAGATATGTTTATTGCCAATTTATTTATTTTGCATGGTGTTAGAGTAGTTTCTTTTTTAATATTTTAATAAATAAATAGATTGAGGCAATAATGAAATGCTATTGTAATAAGCTAAAATACGTAGTACTAAAAGTGATTTTAGATCATCTCAGTAAATTATATCATATGTATTAATTAATGTTGCAATTCTCTTGTTACCAAATAAATATTTTTTTGCTAATATAAATGTATTATTGAATTCCGGTACCTACATACAAGTAAAATGAATGTCACTGAA